>CAUYON010034077.1:0-25736 GCA_963573935.1 Arctocebus calabarensis
CTGTAGTCCCAGCTACTTGGGAGGCTGAGGCAAGAGAATCGCTTGAGCCCAAGAGCTGGAGGTTGCTGTGAGCTGTGACTCCACAGCACTCCACCGAGTACGACAGAGTGAGACTCTGTCTCCACTAAAAAAAAAAAAAAAAAGAATGTTGTTTGGGATGTGAAGAAAGTACAACCCTTCCACATTGCTGCTGGGAATACAAGTGGTCAGTTGCCTTAAAAACAGTTTGGCCAGCTTGGCTCCTGTGGCTCAACGGGCTAAGGCACCAGCCATGTACACCTGAGCTGGCAGGATCGTATCCAGCGCAGGCCCGCCAAACAACAATGACGGCTGCAACCAAAAAAAAAAAAGAAAAGAAAAACAGTTTGGCAGTTCCTGAAAAATTCAACATAATTTTGAATTATTTAACATTAACCATATGTTCACATACAAATATGTGAATATTTGTATCCCCCCCCCCCGAAATTCATATGTTGAAATCCTGACCTCCCAGGATCGTATTAAGTGGTAGGAACTTTGATTAGATTTTTTTTTTTTTTTTTTTTGGAGACAGAGCCTCAAGCTGTCCCCCTGGAAAGAGTGCTGTGGCATCACAGCTCACAGCAACCTCCAATTCCTGGGCTCAAGCGAGTCTCCTGCCTTTGCCTCCCAAGTAGCTTGGGACCACAGGTGCCCGTCACAACGCCCGGCCATTTTTTTTTTTTTTGGTTGCAGCCGTCATTGTTGTTTGGCGGGGCTGGGCTGGATTCGAACCTGCCAGCTCAGTTGTACGTGGCTGGTGCCTTAGCCCACTGAGCCACAGGGGCCAAGCCAAGTGGTAGGAACTTTGATTAGATTTTTTTTTTTTTTTGAGACAGAGCTGCAAGCTGTCACCCTGGATAGAGTGCTGTAGCATCACAGCTCACAGCAACCTCCAATTCCTGGGCTCAAGCGAGTCTCTTGCCTCCACCTCCCAAGTAGTTGGGCCTACAGGCACACACCACAACACCCGGCCATTTTTTGGTTGCAGCTGTCATTGTTGATTGGCAGCCGGGGCTGGATTCGAACCCACCAGCTCAGGTGTACGTGGCTGGCGCCTTAGCCCATTGAGCCATAGGCGCTGAGCCACTTTGATTAGATTGTGAGGCTCTGTTTGATTAGATCATGAATCCCTGGCTGAGGGCATTAGTACCCTTACAAAAGAGACTAAATGGAGGTCATTTGCCCCTCTCACTTTGCAGGACACAGCTAGAAGGCACCATCTATGAACTAGAAAGCAGCCCTCACCAGGTACAAATCTGTTGGTATCTTGATCTTGGACTACCTAGCTTTCAGAACTGTGAGAAACAAATTTCTGCTGTTTATAAGATACCCAATTTATGATATTTTGTTATAGCAGCACAAACTAATTAAGACACTACATAACCCAGCAATTCTACTCCTAGTTATATCCCCAAGAAAATTGAAAACATATGTCTGCATAGAAACTTGAAACATATGTGAATGTTCATAATGTCTAACAAAAATGGAAATAACCCAAATGGCTTTCAGGTAATGAATGAACAAAATGTAGTGTATCCATACAATGAAATATTATTTAGACTAAGAAAAGAATGAAGTATCGATACATGCCACAAAATGGATACACTTTGAAATTATGCTGAAATCCTGAAATTAAGTGAATGATTTCAGGATTTCCATGGTTCCATTTCTGTGAAATATCCAGAATAAGCAAAACAACAGAGGCAGAAAGTAAATTAGTGGTTGTTAGGCGCTGGGGAGGGGAAAAAAGAGAGTGGGAAGTGCAATTAATGGGTGCGATGTTTATTTTGGGGGTGCTAAAAGTGCTCTGAAATTAGATAGAGGTGATGGTTGTACAAGTCTTTCAATATGCTCTAAACCAATGAATTGTGCCCTTGAAGAGGATAAATTTCATGGCATCTGAATTATATCTCCATACACCTGTGATTTAAAAAAATGATTCATAAAAAAATCAGAAGGGAAGAAGGAAAGCAAAACAAAAAGGCTAAATTGTGAAGTACAGATCCATTTTGAGGACAGTGACAGTCTAGCTTCTGAAAGAAGGTGATTAACGAAGTCATGGAACATTTTATGAGGAAGATAAAGCTAAACAGACTGGAAGGAGCATACAGAGTCAGGCCCATCAAGAGAAGTAGTATGGAAAAGTCACAAGACAGTAAGTATGGCATGTTCACCAGCTAGGAGAAGAGAGGAAGAAATGCCAGGGAGATGCTGAGGGGGATCGTGAGCAGAGTGAGGCCAGAGCAGGGAAGACGGAAGTTTAGACTCTGAGGTAAAAGACAGGGAAACATTTAAAAGTTGGTGTACAGGCAGGCGTGTTGGCTCACACCTGTAAGCCCAGCACTCTGGGAGGCCAAGGAGGGTAGATCACATGAGCTCTGGAGTTCCGAGACCAGCCTGAGCAAGAGGGAGTAGACCCTGTCTCTACTCAAAACAAAACAAAACAAAAAAAGATAAAAGAAAACTAGCTGGGTGTCATTGCAGGTGCCTATAGTCCCAGCTACTCAGGCGTTTGAGTTTGCTATAAGCTATGATGCTACTGTACTCTACCCAGGGTAAGAGAGTGAGACTCTGTAATCTCAAATAAATAAATCAAGTAAGTAAGTTGGTGGTATGGTAGTAATTTCATGACAGCAATGTGCAACTACTTTGATGTGGTTTAAAACGTGCAGGATGGATTGAAAGAGTTTAGAATCTGGAAGGTTGATTTGGGATTGCAGTATACCTCAAATGTGAAAACAACATCTATTTGGTTGATAAGGTAATCAAGTAAGGGCAGAGGGTCTAGGGGATTTTTTTTTTTTTTAGAGATAGAGTCTCACTTTATTGCCTTACTGCCTTTGGTAGAGTGCCTTGGCATCATAGCTCACAGCAACCTCCAACTCCTAGGCCTAGGCGATTCTCTTGCCTCAGCCTCCCAAGTAGCTGGGACTACGGGCACTCACCAGAACACCAAGCTATTTTTTAATTTTTTTTGTTGTTGCAGTTTGGCCAGGGCTGGGTTCAAACCCACCACCCTTGGTATATGGGGCTGGTACCCTACTCACTGAGCTACAGGAGCTGCTCACGGGTGCAGGGATTTAAAAAAAAACTTAGTATCCAAAAGCTTCAGAGTATTTTTGATGTTCCAGGTGCAGTGTGAGGTGGTTTAAATGTTCTCACAATTATCCCAGGTTTTTATTACTACCCTTATTTCATGTGAGTTAACTGATGGCTATATTTGTTATCTGGTTACATAACTTGTCTTAAGCTGCACTGCTGGTATGTAGAAGAACTTTGATTAAAACTTAAGTTTGAAAAAAGGGTGGTCTCACATGCTTTAAAGTTTTTACATTTAGGTAATTGGAGCAACAGTTGAGCTGTTGAACTAGGAAACCAAAATTGAGAGTAGCTGATTTCAAGGAGCAAGGGAAGATGAAGAGTTTGTAAAAAGAAATATTGAACTTGGGGTGAAAGCATCATATCCATTGGACAGGTGTAGAGGGCAAGTAGATGAATGAGTCTAGTAGTCTTGTGAGAGGATCAGGTCACATGGATAAATCCAGCTCAAATGCAGCTCACCCTTGGGGCACTGCTCCCAGAGGCAGAGGCAGGAAGAGAGTCAACCAAGGTGACACAGAAGAAAGGATCAGAGTTAAGAAAAGAAATCAGGTTAGTCTAGTATTAAGCAAGCCAAAAAAGAAGAAGAAAGAAGAGAGAAGAGGAAGAAAGAAATTATGTCAAGCAAGAGAAAGGGTAGTCAGCAGTATCAAGTGACAGAAAAGTTCAGGAGAATAGTGACTGGCAGAAGTTACTGTTAACCTTGCAGAGGACAATTCTAGAGCTGACTGAAAACAGATTTCAGAGAGTAAAAGAGGAGAAAAGGAAGTTTGTCAGAGAAAGGAAATCAGGAATAAGATGGTAGTTTGGGGGTGCAGGGGAAGCAAAGACACTTTTTCAAAACACAGGAGACTTAAGCATGAGTAAAGACTATGGAAAATATAAGGGAGAAATGTTGGATTAAAATCAAAACCAAAATCCCTTGATAATTCAAAAAATTCAGGAGGGAATAGGAGAAGCCCTTGCCAAGCCAGATGAAACAGTCATCAATTTGCAAGGATAGGATTGGGTTATTAGAAAGCTCCGACCGTTGTTTAAAAGTGGAAAGGTACACCAAGATAGAGTAAATCAGTCCCAAACATATTTCAGTGAACACTGTCAGTGTTAGTTAGCGAGAGGGTAAGGCTGGTTGGGTTACAGTGTTGCTCAGATGGACACCCTCCCAGGTCAGATCTGGGCCAGGATGTAAGGAAGGAAGGATGTGATCTGAGAGATTATTTCAGTACAACCAGGAGGCAGAGCTTCAGAGGCCCAGAAGGAAACACCAGTGGTGATGACACAGATGCTAATTTGCCTGGCCTGGCAGTGCTGCCACTGTGTGTGAGTTACACTGGAAGGACACAGGCCGAGTGGCCAGTCCCCATAACTGCTTTCATCCTGCAACACAAAAGAGATGTCCACTGGATCAGTGTGTCCACACTAGGAAACGCGCGAGGCTCCTCCCTGCTTTTACTGTTGTTTTGTCTGGCAGGTTCCGCCCAGTTTTGAATGGCAGGTAAACAGCTGACTCCCAAAGCCCATTCTGAGAAATGTTCTCTACCCTTTGTCCTTCGCTTCACAATGTCCTCTTTAAATGAATAAACCCTCTATTCTTCCCAAACCAAGAGTTGCAGTTCCACCTAAAAGAGCCAAGCCAGAAAGTCATCTAGAATCCCAATTGCCCTTGGGGCCAACTCAGTCCAACTTGGAAGGACAAAAGTTTTTTTATGTACTAGCTTTGGGGAAGGTGCTCTCAGGTGACAGAGACAGACCAGCAGCGGAACATTGCCATCTGGTGCTTGGGAGGTGTCACTGTGAACTTTTTCCTTCCCTTCATCTAAATTCAGCAAATAATTCATTAATTTCATAAGCCAAGTAGAAAAAGTATCCCTGCACCTATTAAAAGATATACTCCTTATGGAAATTCAGCAATATTCTTAATATGGGTGACCCTTAAGAGTATTATGCTAAGTGAAATAAGGCAGTAACAAAAAATACATGCTGTATGATTTCACTTGTATTAGGTACCTAGAGTAGTCAAAATCATAGAGACAGAAAATAGAATGATGGTTGCCAGGGACTGAGGGGAAAGAGGAGTGTGGAGTTACTGTTTAATGGGTATAGAGTTTCAGTTTTACAAGAGTTGTGGAGATAGATGGTGGTGATGGTTGCACAATATTATGAATCTATTTAAATACCACTGAACTGGTTGCTTAAAAATGTTTAACATAGCAAGTTTTATGTATTTTACCATAATAAAAACCAGAAAAGGGATAAACGCTTCATTTTTGTTTTGTTTTTTTTCTGAGACAGAGCCTCAAGCTATCACCCTGGGTAGAGTGCGGTGGCGTCACAGCTCATAGCAACCTCCAATTCCTGGGCTCAAGCGAGTCTCCTGCCTCTGCCTCCCAAGTAGCTGGGACTACAGGCGCCCACCACAACGCCTGGCCATTTTTTTTTTTTTTTTTTTGGTTGCAGCCATCATTGTTGTTTGGCAGGTACCGGCTGGATTCGAACCTGCCAGCTCAGGTGTACATGGCTGGCGCCTTAGCCACTTGAGCCACAGGTGCCGAGCCAACGCTTCACTTTTGGATCCTATCTTCTCTTTAAGAGGTACATCTCTTGGAAGTAGCTAAACCCACATCATCAGTGTTTCCTGATTTATTTAATTCTCTTCTTCCTTCCACATATTGTCATCACCATATAAATAGACTCTACTATCTCCCATTTAAAGAAAGAAAGAAAAAAATTCTCTTCTGATCACATATATACCTCAACTACCCATTTGCAGTTATGGTTCCCTCACTCAAATGAAATGCCTATATGTATGAGAATTGCCCAGCCTGCCTCCACTGGAGCCCTGGAACGTGGGGAGATGGCAGCAAACCAGCTCTGCCAGAAGATCAAGCAGCCCAGCCTCATACCCCTGGATCCATTGGTGTACTGCCCACACCTCCCAAAGCCTAGAGTTAAAGAAGAACAAAGAGAGGAAAAGAGAAAAGAAAGTAGGAGGAGCAAATAAAAAAGAAAAAAACAAACACGAGGAAAAACGAGCAAAAACCTCTGGCAACATGAAGAACCAGAGCAGATCTATACTCCCACCCAAAGGGATCACAACAGAACTACTACCAAAGATTCCAGCCATAAAGAAATTGTGGAAATGACAGAAATGGAATTCAGATTAAGAATGGCAAATACAATACAGGGAAATGAAGGGAAAGTGTAAAGCCAGCAAAAAGAAGAACTTCCCAAAAAGTCCCAAGAAATTAACAAAATTAAAAACAAAGTCTCCTAGCCGGGCGTTGTGGTGGGCGCCTGGAGTCCCAGTTACTCGGGAGGCTGATACAAGAGAATTGCCTAAGCCTAGGAGGTGGAGGTTGCTGTGAAGCCATGGCCCTCTACCAAGGGTGACAAAGTGAGACTCTGTCTCTAAAAAGAAAAAGTTGGCTTGGCGCCTGTGGCTCCACGGGCTAAGGCACCAGCCACGTACACCTGAGCTGGCGGGTTCAAATCCAGCCCGGGCCTGCCAAACAACAATGATGGCTGCAACCAAAAATGGCCGGGTGTGTGGTGGGCTCCTGTAGTCCCAGCTACTTGGGAGGCGGAGGCAGGAGACTCGCTTGAGCCCAGGACTTGGAGTTTGCTGTGAGCTGTGATGCCACAGCACTCTATCCAGGGTGACAGCTTGAGGCTCTGTCTCAAAAAAAAAAAAAAGTCTCGAAGGATGTGGACAAAATTAGAAAGACTATAGCTGAGCTTAAAGAATTGAAGGAAAATTCATATTATTTCAAAGTATAGTAGAAAGTTTCAACAACAGGTTTTACCAGGGAGAAGAAAGAATCTCAGGCTCTCAAGTTAACCCAGTCATTTAAAGAGGCAGAAAAGAGAGTAAAAATAGAGCAAGCTTTTAGACCAGCAGTTCTCAAACTGTGGGTCGCAATCCCTTTTTAACAATGAAAATACATTGCAGCATTAGGAAGGTTGAGAACCACTGTCTTAAACAGTTATTGGACTACATGAAGCATATGAATATATAAATCATAGATATCCTTGAAGGAGAAGAAGAAAGTCCCCAAAGCATGGAAGCTCTAGATGATATTAGAGCTCAAAATTTCCTAAGCATTGCCAAAGATGTCAAACCTTGGGTCAACTCAATTCAAGAGCGTCTCCTAGACACACTGTAATTAACCTGGCCAAAGTCAAAATGAAGGATAATCTGTAAGCAGCCAGGTATAAGCAGCAACTAACCTATAAGAGCAAACCCATCAAGTTAACACCTAACTTTTCAGTGGACACTTTACAAGCCAGAAGAGTGTGCTGTCACCTTTAACCTTCTCACACAAAACTGCCAGGCCAGGATTCTGCATCCTGCAAAACTAAGTTTCATATTTGATGGAGAAATCAAATATTTTACTAACAAGCAAACCTCCTTTTTAGACCCAAACAGGAAGAAACAGAACTCTTGAACAAATCAATTATCAAGCACCGAAACTGAAACAATAACAAAAACTGTCTCAGATAAGATGGTTTCATACCAGAATCCTATGAAACCTTCAAAGAAGAGCTTGTACTCACATTGCAGAATCTATTCTAAAACACTGGGAAGGAAGGAACCCTCCCCTAACTCCATCTATCAAGCAAATATCACCATGATAACAAAACCAGAAAAGAACAGAAAAGAAAACTATAGACCAATTTCATGAATGAATGTTGATACAAAATATTCAATAAAATCTTAGCAAACAAGATTCAGCTACACATCATAAAAATAATTCATCATGACCAAGTGGGCTTCTTCCCAGGGATGCAAAGCTGGTTCAACATATGCAAATCTATAAACATAATTCACTACATAAACAGAAGTGAAAAACAAAGACCATCTGAGCCTCTCAGTAGATGAAGAAAAAGCATTGGACAAAATTCAGCATCCTTTTTTTGATAAGAACACTTGAGAAAATGGTATAGACAGGACATTCCTTAAACTGACAGACGGCATCTATGACAAACCCACAGCCAATATCATGTAGAACAGAGAAAAACCGAAAGCACTCCTACTAAAAGTGGTATATTCAACATGGTGCTAGAAGTTTTAGCCAATGCAGTCAGGCAAGAGAATGATGGCAATGGTTTCCAAATAGGGTACAGAGGAAGTCAAACTATTGCTCTTTGCGGATTATATGATTTTATAAAAAGAAACCCCAAGGACTCAAATGTAAGACTCCTAGAATTAATAAAGAAATACAGCAATGTCTCAGGTTAAAAAATCAATATACAGGCTCAGCGCCTATGGCTCAACGGGCTAAGCCGCCAGCCACGTACACCTGAGCTGGCGGGTTCGAATCCAGCCCAGGCCCACCAAACAACAATGATGGCTGCAACCAAAAAATGGCCGGGCATTGTGGCAGGTGCCTGTAGTCCCAGCTACTTGGGAGGTGGAGGCAAGAGACTCGCTTGAGCCCAGGAATTGGAGGTTGCTATGAGCTGTGATGTCACAGCACTCTATCCAGGGTGACAGCTTGAGGCTTTGTCTCAAAAAAAAAAAATCATGGTACTGGTACAAAAACAGAGAGGTAGATGTATGGAACAGAATGGAGAACCCAGAGATGAACCCAGCTACTTACTGTTATTTGATCTTTGACAAGCCAATTAAAAACATTCAATGGGTAAAAGATTCCCTATTTAACAAATGGTGCTGGGTGAACTGGCTGGTGACCTGTAGAAGGCTGAAACTGGACCCACATCTCTCACCATTAACTAAGACTCTCACTGGATTAGAGACTTAAACTTATGACAATAAAACTATAAAAATACTAGAAGTGCAGGGAAAACTCTTGAAGAAATCAGCCTGGGTGAAAATTTCATGAGGAGGACCCCCCACGCAATTAAAGCAACATCAAAAATACACTACTGGGACCTGATCAAACTAAACAGCTTCTGCACAGCCAAGAACACAGTAAGTAAAGCAAACAGACAGCTCTCAGAATGGGAGAAGATATTTGCAGGTTATGTATCCAACAAAGGTTTAATAACAAGAATCCACAGAGAACTCAAACGTATTAGCAAGAAAAGAACAAGTGATCACGTCTGAGGATGGGATTTAAAGAGAAACTTCTCTGAAGAAGACAGGCGCACAGCCTACAGACACATCAATAAATGCTCATCATCCTTAATCATCATAGAAATGCAAATCAAATCTACTTTGAGATATCATCTAACTCCAGTAAGATTAGCCCACATCACAAAATCCCCAAACCAGAGATGTTGGCGTGAATGTGGAGAACCATTCTGTGGGAACACTTCTACATTACTGGTGGGAATGCAAACTAATATGTTCCTTTTGGAAAGATTTTTGGAGACACTTAGAGATCTAAAAATAGACCTGCCATTCGATACTATAATTCTTCTACCAGGTACATATACAGAAGACCAAAAATTACATTTTAACAAAGATATATGTGCCAGAACGTTTATTGCACCCAATTCATAATTGCTAAGTCATGGAAGAAGCCCAAGTGCCCAATGACCATGAATGGATAAATAAATTGTGACATATGTATACAATGGAATATTATTCAGCCTTAAAGTAAGATGGAGACTTTACCTCTTACATGTTTACATGGATGGAGCTGGAACATATTCTTCTTAGCAAAGTATCTCAAGAATGGAAGGAAAGGTATCCAATATACTTAGCCCTACTATGAAACCAATTTATAGCTTTCTTATGAAAACTATAACTGAATTATAGCCCAAGAAGAAGGGGAAAAGGGAGGACGGATGGAGGAGAGCAACTGGTGGGACCACACCTACAGTGCATCTTACAAGGGTACATGTGAAATTTACTAGGTGTAGAATATAAATGTCTTAACACGATAACTAAGAAAATGCTGTGAAGGCTATGATAAAAAAAAAAAAAAAAAAGAGTATCATTCTCACCCAACACAATTATTGAAAATGCCATCCTTTCTTCCCATATTACTTTTTGCCTTGTTAAAAGCAATGCCTATTTGTTTGTTCTTTTTTTTTTTTTGAGACAGACTCTCACTTTATGACCCTAGGTAGAGTGCTGTAACATCACAGCTCACAGCAACCTCCAACTCCTGGGCTTAGGCAATTCTCTTGCCTCAGCCTCCCAAGTAGTTGGGACTACCAGTGCCCACCACAATACCTGGCTATTTTTTGTTGCAGTTTGGCTGGGGCTGGATTCAAACCTGCCACCCTCAGTATATGGGGCTGACGCCCTACCCACTGAACCACAGGCACTGTCCCTATTTGTTTGTTCTTGTCCCAATACCATAGTATTAAATAAGGGTCCTTTATAAAAAGCCTTGATATAGTCTTCCTGTTTCGTTCTTTTACTTCACAGTTATGGCAGTCATTTATTTAGATTTTAGAGTCAGTTTCAAAAAAAACAAACAAACATACACCTGGCTCAGCACCTATAGCTCAGTGTGTAAGGCACCAGTCACATACACCAAAGCCTGTGGGTATGAGCCCAGCCCAGGCCTGCTAAATAACAATGACAACTGCAACAAAAAAAAAAAATATAGAGCTAGCCATTGTGGCGGGTGCCTGTAGTCCCAGCTACTTGAGCGGCTGAGGCAGGAGACTCACTAAAGCCCAAGAGTTTGAGGTTGCTGTGAGCTGTGATGCCACAGCACTTTACCGAGGGTGACATAGTGAGACTCTGTCTCAAAAACAAACAAACAAACAAAAACCTTACTAGGATTTTTATTGAGATTGTATCTTTTGAAATCTGTTAACATGAGCTTTATGATCCATGATTAATTTTAAAAAGTGTTCCATGTGGACTACTTAATCAATTGTCATTGAGTATAACAGTCTACATCTGTCATTTAGGTCATGTGTATTAACTATACTGGTTAGATTGCCTGTATATCATTTCCAGGTTTTTTTCCTGCTTATTCTATCAGCAATTAAGAAAAGTGTGCCTAAGTCTCACATTAAGACTGTGCATCTGTCTATTTCTACTGCTAGTTCTTTTAGCTTTTGCTTTCATTTGAAGCACATATATGACCTTGCAGTGTACTGACATTCTTTATTTTAGTACTGTTTCTTCCTTACAGTCCACTTTGTTGAATACTAATAAGGTTAAATCTGATTTATTTTCATTTACATTTGCATAATACATCTTTTTTCAAACTTTTATTTTCAAGCTTTCTGTTTATGTGAATTTTAAAATTGTTAAGTAGCATCATATTGGTTCTTTCATCAAATTTGTTAATAATAGTCTTTTAATTTTAGTACTTAGTACATTGAAATTAACAATTACTGATCCAATAGGGTTTATAGTTACCACCTTACTATTTTCTTTATGGCCCAGTTACCTCTTTTTCCTCGCTTCTTGCTTTCTTTTTAAATTAATAAAATGCTTTTATCATCTCACTTTTTTTCCTTTCATCAACTTTTTAGTTAAAACAGCACTTTATCTGTGATCTGACAGGAGACAGAACTCAGGCAGTGATTACTCCAGGGATGAGGAGTGACTGTAAATACAGATGAAGCCCCTCACTCACCTGGTGCTCACCTCCTACTGGGTGGCCTTGGACCCCAACAGGCCACATTCTAGTACTGGCTTCTCCTCATGGCCTGAGGGTTGGAGGCCTCAGAGGCCTGTGTAAATACACTCTATGATGTTCACACAACAATAAAATTGCTTAACAATGAATTTCTTTTCTTTTCTTTTTTTTTTTTTTTTTTTTGAGACAGAGTCTCAAGCTGTCACCCTGGGTATAGTGCTGTGGTATCATACCTCACAGCAACCTCCAAGTCTTGGGCTCAAGCGATCCTCTGGCCTCAGTTTTTCTATTTTTAATAGAGAGGAGATCTTGCTTTTTGCTCAGGCTGATCTCAAACTTGTGAGCTCAAGCAATCCACTGGCCTCAGCCTCCCAGAATGCTAGGATTACAGGCATGAGCCAACACACCCGGCCTTAAGAATGCATTTCTCAAGACATATACATCATTATTAAGCAATTTATGACTGTATAATTATTGGGGCTGAGTGGTCCAAATTTTTTGTTACAACAGTTTCTATACCTCTCCTTTTCTATTTCCATCTTTCAGACCCTTCATTGGCATAAAGTAGGATGAAATTTCTCAAAATACAAAAGCATACACTTGTACATACAGATCCCTGCAAAAGAGAAACTTAAGATTACAAAAGACTATCCAAGATGTCACAGTTCTTTAACTATGTTGGTGAAGATAAGATAATTTTAAGGTGAGATTTTTGTGCCAAGATGAAACTCAGAATTGTTGTATACAATTAGAACTACAACTAGAAAATAAAAATTCAGAATTACTGAGATTTTTGTGCCAAGATGAAACTCAGAATTACTGCATACAATTAGAACTACAACTAAAAAATAAAAATCAAAAGAAAAGCATAACTTAATTTGCAGAAATTGAATTCTAAATCCAGTGCATGCGTATTTTGCAATCCGAACAACCTTACACATGAAAAACTTATTTTTCAATGATATACTATAAATCTCACAGTTCCAAAAGAATTGTCTAGGAAACTATTTCAAAAGTCTACCTTTTTTATAAAAACTAAACTTTCGAGTTACTCATATTCTTTAAAACATTTCAATACTTAAATACTTAACCGGAATCAATATGAATTCATGTTAACTCATAGGTACAGCAAACAATATAAAACAACATTAACATTAAAAGTAAGTCACATCCTCACCTCCCACATCAACCTGTAATCCATATTTTCATCCAAGTCTTCAGGCATTCTCTTCTCTCCAGCAAAGGGTCCAAACTTTTCACCCTGAGTAGCAAGTATTACATTGAAAAAGGATCAGTACAATTATCAAGTTGCTAAAATAAACCATTTTTCTCTTCTGGATTTTTTCCCCAAAACTTTTGCACCTAATAATTGAGACTCTTTCAAGATACTAATTTACACAAAATGTTTACATATTTAAAATCCAGCTTAATCTGTTTTGAACCTAGGACCCTAAATCTACCATCATAGGAGCCTACATGAAAGGGTTAAATTGCTCAACCTTCAAATTCTGACAAGGCACTGCACCTCGCGCTTCATATGTTTCAACCCTCTTCATGGCCTCTGGCAGGCAATCTTAAAAAAGCAGTGAGTTTTGCTTGACTTGAGAGACAAGCCCACCAGGCAGAAAATCACCTGGTTTCCATAAAAATCATAAATTCATCCCTATTGTGAACAAGAAAGAAGTAGGCTTGTCATTCTCAAAAGTAGGCTGTTCATAAATAAACATTAAACTCACCTGTCAATCCTTCACACAGCCAAGTGGGCACACTTCAAACCAGGGTTTCACCAAGTGTGTGCTTTGTAGCCCACCTACATGAGAATCACCAGCTGCTGGCTTCAAAAACAGAATCCTGCCTGAGCATTGTTAAAATCAGAATATGGGAGGGGCGTGTGGGAGCTGCATTTTGACAATTCGCAGGTTAAGACTGTTGGCATAGCTCCTAAGTACCATGAGTGGCTGGGTTCCAGCAGTCTGCCCTGCAGGACTTACAAAGACATATACAAAGGATAAGTCACACTCCTCCTCCAAAGTGACCAAAGCAGAGACTACAGAGACACAGGGAGTTGGTCATGTCTCCCCAACCAAACATTCTACAGAAATGTGTGCAGAGAAGACACTCATGCCTTTATGAGCCACCTCCAAAACTGCCTAAGACCATTTTTTAGCAGAATCCCCCCTTCATACAGAGGCAGTACAACAAAATCTCCAGGGAAACTTTTGATGAACATTGTTAAAGGAAAAAAATAACCACCAATGCAATGTTTCCAGAAATATAATTACTTAATGAACAACAGAAAACCCAACTCCTGGGAGTAGTAAAATTTTAAAGCTTCAAGAAATTACAAACAACTAACCCAGCCCTGTCATTTTACAGATGAAGGAAAAAGTCCTGAGAAGCCATAAATAAGAGCAGAGCCAGGAACACCATTCCTTTAATGTTAACTTCAGGGCAGAAAATACCCACAGGGATTCCTCAAATCAAGACTGTAAGTGTAAATAACTTAAACACAGGCCTAGCAATGAGACAGGGAGATTGTTGGCTATTTATAATGATACTAGGGGTATTCATACACAGAGAACAAATTCAGGAGAAACTGGAAGCCTGCTTTGCTACAATTCTCTCATGCCTTACTTCATATTAAAATGGGCACTCAACATCACATCCCAAACCATCCCAAAGATGGTTTCCTTAAAAAGCAATCGCTTCTCTCCACAGATGGGACCTAACCAGTATTTGATGGTGGTTAAGAAAAACTCTATAAACATGAAAGAAAATAGGAGAGAAATTAATATTTACTTAAGCTCTACATGCCATACTCCCCATTTAACGACTAAGAAAACTGAAGCTCAAAGAGTTTATATGAGTTGCTTGATTAAGGTCAATTGCTAACAATGATAGAATTAGGAAACAGTGATTTATTCTGAGTGGACAGCTCAGGCACCTTCCACTTTACCAAGCCACCACTCAAAATCCTGACAGATGGCCATACAACTCAGTGCCAAGGCAGCCTGCTGCCACCCTTCCCAGCTTTCCACTGACTATAATTTAGCAATTACCTGGGCTGTGCCTTGCTTAGTGGAGACACTCAATACATTGACCACTGAATTGAAGAAACTGAGTGAACTGATGTAAAAACTAATCTAGAAAACAGATCAAAAAAGTAAGATATATTACTTTGTAATAAATTTAGGATTTGATGTTAATGAATATAGTTCAACTTTTGGTCTACACTGCCATGGCCTTTATCAACTACTGCAGACGGTAATAATAATCTGAATAAACACATTCCAATGTAACTGATCTACCCAAGCCAAACAGTCAGTTACTCTTCTCAGTAGAAATCTGGAGGAAAAAAAAAATTGAATCCATCAATTCAGCAGTATTCAAAGGACTAAAGAGGAAGGAAAGGAATCCTAAATAAATGCACTGGCATAGGGGAAAAAAGCCTGCTTGGATGCAGGCCTAGAAAGATTATTAAAGGACTTAATGCTTTGAAAACTCAAGCTAAGAGTCAGAATGCTGATTTGAAAGCTTCACCAGTAATGGCCAGTCCCAATCATCAACTCAAACTACTAAATTATAATGAATACAGGCTTTTAAGTTTTTTTTCATCTCTTAGTATGACATACATTTTGCATTTCACCCTAGCACATTCACACATACGCATATAAATACATCCATATAAAATTAAAATACTGTATATATTTCTCAAAAAAGAATTATCCTTCCTCTGTACAACGTAGTTGAGTAATTGCTTCATTCTTTCAAAATGAGTTTTAACCCAATATATATTAATTTTAGAATTTACCAATGGGCTGCAATCCAGTGTGAAAAACATTGACATAAAAACACAGGCTTGACATGGGTGCTCACCACTGTAATCCTAGCACTCTGGGAGGTCCAAGTGGAAAGATTCCTTGAGCTCATGAGTTTGAGACCACCTCTAAGCAAGAGCAAGACCTTGTCTCTACTAAAAACAGAGAAACTAGCCAGGCCTTGTGGCAGGCACCTGTAGTCCCAGCTAAATGGGAGGCTGAGGCAGGAGATCACTTAAGAACAGGAGTTTGAGGTTACTGTGAGCTAGGCTGACCCCATGGCCCTCTAAGCCTAGGACAACAGAGTGAGACTCTGTCTTAAAAAATTATAAAAACACAGATAGAGGGGGTAAATTTATAACTGTATTTAGCTCTCTGGCTTTGATGAGATTTACTTCAAAGTATATTAGTGAATATACTATGATGACTTAATCAAATAAACTTGAGTTTCTGTGGCTGCAAGATTATAAAACATAAATAGCCAACACTCAATTATCCATACTACTTGTAATAAGAAACAATGTAGATATTTAAAATATAATTTGTATTTGGTTTTAGATGAAGATTTTATACTTACTAGACCCACTCTCACTATTACTTTCCCAAAGCATTCCAGCACCAGGTACCTACCTCCTCCCTAAATTTTTGTTCATTGTTGTCTCCATTATACAAATAGCACTTTCCTAAAATTGTGACTATAATTTCATTTTTAGTTGCTAACCATTTCTTAAGGAGATTCTAACATTAGCATAAGCTTATTATACCTCAATGGGCTTCAGACTCCTTGGGTAGCACACCAACAAAAGATAACATTGGGCCCCGACCCACCTATAATTATTTTTTCTTAGTGGAATCATATGAAGTTGCTGATATTTGACCACTTCAAGCTACAAAATGAATGGTTTCCATTTAATTCATTATTAATTGTATATGTGCATTAATATATTAAAACACCTAAGGGTAAGTTCATAATAAATGATATGAAGGACGCAAATATTTCAAATAATCTTGAAAACTTCAAAAATTTCTGGCTGACTTCTGTTATTATTGGTTTTAGTTTTTGTAATAAAGATACTGAAGATCTAATTACTGGCAGCAGGAAACGTGGTAGCTCTTCCATTTTCTTGCTTTCATTGTGTCTGCATTATTGAATTACCTTTGTTCTCTGACTTCTTTTCAATAAGCTTCTTAGAATTCTTCGTTTGTAACTATCTCAAAGGTCCACCATGTCTGACACTTACAAGTTTGGCAGTGAGGCAACACAACATTAGGAAAGAGGTGAGTTGCAAAGGCATGCCCACCCAAGAAGTTTTTTCATTCTATACAAATCTTGCTGTATCACAATGTGGGCCCAATGCTGCCAGATAAATGCAATACCTGATAACTCAAGTTTGCGAGTGAAGATGCTCCTTTTGTACACTGGCAATGAATTACAAGTTTTCAAAATTGCCCAGATTTAATAAAATGTGACTTCAAGACAAATTCAATACATCTAAACAAAATTGTCTGACTCAAACTCACTTCTCAGAATGATCCAATGTCCAGCCTACAATGGTGTTTCATTGTTTTAAATTAAGACTGTTCATGAACAAAGCTGATAATTACGCCATTCAATCTGTCACCCACTGGACTAGACAATAACTTTATTTTTTTCCCAGCATGACCTTTGCAGAGTGATAGATCACATTTTTTTTTCTCTTTTCTTTTTTTTTTATTGTTGGGGATTCATTGAGGGTACACGAAACCATGTTACACTGGTTGCATTTGTTGGGTAAAGACCCTCTTACAATTATCCTTTGTCCCCAAAAGGTGGAACACACCAAGACCCCACCCCCCGCGCTCCTTCCCTCTCTCTGCTCTTTCTTTCTTCACCCCTCCCTCATTCTTTCTCTCTCTGCTCTCCCCTTCCCTCACCCCCACCGTGTCATTAATTGTCCTCATATCAAATTTGAGTACATGGGATTCATGCTTCTCCATTCTTTTTTTTTTTTGTAGAGACAGAGTCTCACTTTATCGCCCTGGGTAGAGTGCCGTGGCGTCACACTGCTCACAGCAACCTCCAGCTCTTGGGCTTACATGCTTCTCCATTCTTGAGATGCTTTACTAAGATGTGTTCCACTTCCATCCAGGTTAATACAAAGGTTGTAAAGTCTCCATTTTTTTTTAATGGCTGAATAGTGTTCCATAGTGTACATGTACCATAGCTTGTTAATCTATTCCTGGGTTGATGGGCATTTAGGTCGTTTCCACATTTTGGCGATTGTAAATTGAGCTGCAAAAAACAGTCTAGTGCAAGTGTCCTTATGATAAAAGAATTTTTTTCCTTCTGGGTAGATGCCCAGTAATGGGATTGCAGGATCAAATGGTAGGTCTAGCTTGAGTTCTTTGAGAGTTCTCTAAACTTCCTTCCAAAAAGGAAGTAAGTATAGAACTGTATCAGTTTGCAGTCCCACCAGCAGTGTAAAAGTGTTCCCTTCTCTCCACATCCACGCCAGCATCTGCAGTTTTGAGATTTTGTGATGTGGGCCATTCTCACTGGAGTTAGATGGTATCTCAGGGTGGTTTTGATTTGCTCAATGGGCAAGAGACATGAATAGAACCTTCTCTAATGAAGACAGACGAATGGCTAACAAACATATGAAATTTTCCTTTGTTTATACCTAAAAAGTAAAATACAGATAGATAAGTTGAGAGGACATCAAATTCAATTAATGAATGAAACACATTAAGAGCTACTGCTTCATGGACTAGACATGGCTTCTTAGATTAAGAATGGAGGCAATTTTCATCCCAACTAGTGCTTTCCCAAAATGACCTTTAATTTCCTTATAGTGGTGTGATAGATTGGGTGTCTTCCCCTAACCTTGCTAAGTTAAAAAAATGAAAGGTTTGAAAAAAAAAAGGTTTGTGAGGTACCCGCTAGGTTTCTCCTAAAGGTGACCCTTACAAAATAAATAAGATTGCCCACATTCCTCCAGTCAGCTTAACGTTGGCAGAAACTCTTTGAATATACTTAGACTCCCTCTGGTTCTAAGTGCCATGGAGTCAATTTATTCAGTTATTTTTTGTTTCACAAAATTGGCCCCTTCCTGGGCCTGCTCCTAACCCTAAAGTGGGAGGTCTGAACTAAACAGCATAGTTCAGACCATATCATTGGGAAGTGGACTACAGGGGCATAGTTCCTGTAGTGGGAGCATAGTTTAGAACATATCATAGGGAAGTGGAGTACAGGAGACCTGTGTTTGTGTCACCTGTCTGCCACCTGCATTACCTGAGTCATGTGTCCCTTGCCTTCTGTAGAGGATGAGGGTTCCCTGGTTGACCCTGAGAACATCACGAAACACATGGGGCATGAGGGCTCAAACGCTGTAGCAAGTGAGCCCTGGCTCTGCCCTGGCACCTCAGAAACACTGAACCGCTTCATGCCAGAGCAGCTGAACCAGGGACAGCAACAAGTTTCTGGGAAACCAGGCCCTTTCACTCTGAGAAGCCTGTCCACTGCGCATGGTTAAAATAAATCTGTGCTGGACCCAGTAGTGCCTTGTCATGTGAAAGGAATGGTAAATCTGTACCTTTAATAACATGTTCTAATTTTTTCTCCTGACTGGTCAATTTTGTTATATTTGTATATAAAGCATATTTTTTTCCAGGATATATATGATGTATGTTATATACATAAATAAAAGGCCATGATTATTGCATGTAACAAAGGGTACTCTGATTTTACAGCATTATCAAGACACTTAAGTTTTATTCACCTTGATAGGCAGAATGTATAATAGGATAGTACATACATGACAGTTGAATCCAGAGTACATCATTCTGTACTGAACTATAATTGTATACAGTGCTGTGCTACGTACATAAATAGAAGGCCAGAATTATTTTTGCACAATTGTGCCATAGACTATCATATGTACACTATTTCATTATAAACTCTGTTTATCAGGATAAAGGAATAAAACTGTAGTGTCCTTACAGTGCTAGCAAACCAGAATACCATTTATCACATGCACATTTGCCACTATTATCTAGTCAAGATAATTCTTTGTGACTATATATGTTGGAGCCGTGACTATGGCAGTTGCTATGTAATGAATCCAGTGTGCTACTTCATCTTCCTGTCATTTGAAGCCACTGATTCCACAGACATAATGGGAACTGTAAGGGATTTTATTCTCATGAGCCACACACTAAATTTACATCTTTCTGCCTCTACTATGGGCCCAATGAATGCATTGTCTTAAAGTTAGTAGTTTATGTGATTTGACTACTTTTTGATAGAAATAAATTTTTACTTTTATTAACCAATGTCAATTTCTTATATTAATTGGAATTTAGGTTTCTAGAGGTTGAAGAGAGGAGAAGTAATAATACCCACTGGTCAAGAACAGAGACTGGGATCTTTGTTCCACCACCATGGACCCCTGGAATAGTGAGTCAATTTTTCTACTCACTCTAAATGGTACTTCATAAGAAGGAATCATTCAAATTTGGATTACGGTGGTCAGTGCTATGAGAAGGGAGAACACCTCACTGCTTCCCTGCTTCCTCTGACATGATGGTGGACATGATCAGATAGTTTGCCAGAATTTAATGTGATATTCTAGTTTTGGGCTACATGTAAAATCTATACTCACTGTTCTACTTTAACCACTATCTGTTTTACTATTAAAGATAAAAAGTTTTATAGAAAATTCTACTTAAATATGAAATAGTTGTAACTTTTTAAAGTGCAGTTGCCCCCCAAATATAAATATTCCCTCAGCAAAGCTGTATGCGTCCCACACATACAGTTCAGTTTACACTTCCACTCTGACTTTGGTGCATTTCCTTAATCCTGAACACTAGTCTGCTGCCTATTTCCCCCCCCCCCACTTCCCACAAGATCCAGGGGAGCAGTATGACATACTATGACAGGAAAGCAAGTTGTGGAGTAAGACGGAAGGGATTTTGGAGTCCTTCTTGGCTGCAGAGCTGCTGGCAGCCTTCAGTCACTTCTCCAAGCTTCCCCCAGCCCTCAGTCAGAGGGAAATGCATCTGGACACAGGACATGTGACTGGCGTTAAACAGGGGTACGCTTGCCCTGCCTACACAGGGTCACACGTACCCCAGGGAGCTAAAGTGCCAAGTATTAGGCCACCTGAGTTGGTGTTTGGAAACATATTCAGATTCACAGCAGAGCCACACATTTCCTTATATGTGAGCTGTAAGCTGCTTTTTTTTTTTAAGTATAGTTTTAAAAAATCTTAAAACTTATATTTACAAGTATCTATTTGTAGTTTATTTCAGTGGTTTGAAGTTCTTCAATGAGCTCATGGCTCATTCACTAGAAACTCTGGGTTACATGGAGCCACTAAATATGCGAAAGGAACGGGTGCAGCCTGGAGCACAGGCCTGGTGCAAGGCCACCATGGGGGCGGGTGCAAGGCCACAGGTGGCTAGACAGCAGTTTCCAAAATGGGGGAAGAGGGAGACCCTGGGGTCAGAATGGTAATGTCAATGTTGGGGGAACCCAGGAGGCTGTCGGGTGCCTGAAGGGATTCTGACTCCTTTTCTACTGAATCCCTAGAGAACTGCTGATTAGAGAACAAATCTAGGGTAAGGGGAAGAAAACAGAGGATGACAGAGGAAGACAGGGCTGGACCACATGTGGTCCTGCTCAGGCAGTAGCACAGCCAGGGCACTGCTCCATCTGCCTCTGAGATCTTGGGCAGCAGGTCTGGGACTTGACATCCATCCTGCCTTGAACTCACAGGCTGGATATGAGCCTTATATTTACCCTATTATCACTTATCTTTAGAACTTTAGTTAGAAATAACAGCAGTAAGTTAGTGCAGGCTTCCCCGTGACTTTCTGATGTTAGAGTGAGGAAGTAACTCAGGGCTTCTCTGTCGACGCTGCAAAAGAAAAGGTTTCCATTTCGATTACTTGCACACCTGCTGGTCAACATCCTCACTGAGAAAGAACACCAGGTAATATTGTAACAAATATGAACTTGTCAGATCCCAGCTGTCTGCATTAACCACAGCATCAAAAACATTTACGCCTTTTTCTAATTAGGAAGAAAGCAATGTAGTAAAAGAAGCCATGGAGACTTATCAAGAATCTCACATTTTCTTCAATTTCCACGTTTGATGAGTTCAACCCTGCACTGCGGTAGACAGCACAGGCATAAGCTCAGTGTCAAGAGCCCTAGGGCTGAAATGTGAGGTGACTCTCTTTCCACTGACTGTGAGGCCCTCGATCCTTCTGGTTCTTCACAATCTTACCCATAAAATGGGAGAACAGACTAGAAATCTCTTAAAATTCTAAAATGTATCTAACTAGTCTCAGAACATCTATTGCTCAAGTAGATAACAAAAATCCTATGCAGATAACGGAATTCTTTTTGAATGTCATGTTCCCTCCTTAGCATGAGTTAATGTTTTCGTTGTCATGAAGCAAAAGAGAATTTAAAAAATTAACACCAAGAAAAGCTTCAGGTATTTTTTTAACTAAACACAGGCAGGCATATTTTCACTTTCGCAAATGATTGTTCCCTAAAAATGGGGCTATCTTATGACGTTAGAAAGTCCTCAAAATGATATAGTGACGTTTCTAATTTCAAGAGATCAAACTTTGTCTCACATGTCATCAGTTGTACAAAGCACATCTGTCTGCAAGACTATTTAATTTGTACATTTGCTCTGTGAAACAGAGACAGCAGCCCGCAAGGCTCAGCACTCTGCTCCCGCGAGCGCTCCTTTTCTGCTCTGCAGCACACAGCCACCTGGGGAAAGGCAGAAATCAGTCCAGAGTCTTACTTCGGAAGTCTTTGCTGGACCTCCTCCCAGGCACTGACGGGCTCTCATCCATGTACATCCGGAAGAGAATGCACAGCCCCAGGCCAGGCTGTTGGTCTCCTGCCTGAGAAGGTTGGGCTCAGACGTGCCTTTGAAGACCGGGACTGGCTTGGGAAGGCATCGCACGGGAAGGCGAAACAGGGGGAAACAAGTGCATGGTGAGCAGGCTCAGCTGCAGCTGCACCCGGTGCACAGGACGGGGACTTCTGTTTCCAGTCGCACCCTGACCTATCCTTCAAGCTGCAGATAAGAGATATAAAACAACTTGTGCTTTGGCAAAGTAGAACCCTAAAAATAAAACTGCGCGTGAAGCTTATAGAAGGCGCAGCTGTGAGTGGTAGGGCTCCCGGCTCAGGGCACGGTGGGGCGACCCCCAGTGGTGAGACTGTGAACTGACCCACATGGAAATGACAGGTCTGGTCACCTTAGCATGAACGGACCCGGATGAATGGTGGCACCATTTGGGTTGAAGACGGGAAGAAATAAGTAGGCACTGTTCCTTTCAGAAGTTTGGTTGTAAAGGGAAGAGAATGAACAGAGCTGTTCTAAATAAAATAAGCAAACACAAGCAGGGAACCCTGGATCCGATGCAGAGTTTGATGTTCAGTAAGCTCAGCCTGCATCTTTCTTTTCTTCGAACACATTCTGCCACCACTCTCCCAGAAGTGTTATACCTAATAGGCACTGAATATTTCTTCAATATTAATAATGTCGGTTTGATTTATAATAAAGCTCTTTTTTATTTAAAATTTCCAACTAGTTTAAAACAAATATACCTCCTGTCCCAGTACACTCACTTCTATGTGAGGGGGGGGCACTCCCATAATCTGAGAGCAGCCACTCAGGTAGAGGCCGGGTTTGTGTGTGGGAACGTCACACTTTCCCTCAACAGGAAGGCCCTGGCTGGGAAAACAAGGTGGAAGGACAGGTAGGCAGATGCGCCCAGCAACAAGCTGGATGAGCGAGGGAAAAACAAACCCACCCAAGGAGTTACATGGCTTACTGCAGACCAGAAAAAGACCTATCTGAAATTATCTTATCAGTATTATCATTGAGGCCACAGTACATACAGGGACACGGATAGATCTAAGGCAACCAGTGAATTCTGACAAATATCATTTTCTCTCCACATCCACCAACAGTGAGCATTCAAGTGTGGGGCTTGGGCGGCTTACCTGCTTTACACAGAGCAGTCCTCTGTTCCTTGTTGGAATTTAATGCTTTTCCAAATCTTTGGGATTCTAACAAGCAGTCCAGCAGCTTAAAAAGTTGTTGTGATATTAAGAAGCAGAACATTCCTTGGTCCTGAGTTCAAATGGTTGATGGCTTTTCTTCATAACTCAGAAACCAGAAGCTAGCAGATGAGATCTCCCTCAGTTTCCTCTCCCCAATACACCAGGCTTCCTGCATCCACAGCCCACACCTGTGTCCTTCCCAGTCCCCCAACCCTGCTGCCACATGGGAACCATGTGGGCTTCTACTCCCAGGAACCGCATCTCTGCACAAAGAACCATCACTGTCACTCAAATACATGGCCCTAGCAATGGCCCCTTCTCTTGACTGCAGTTGTTTTTTCTCCTGGAGAGCTCCTATCAGCAAAATGCTGCCGCTTTACTAATCAGGTGGACACAATAAACCATAACTCTCTTGACACCCCCACGCTCCTCCAGCGATCACCCCACATTCTCTGTGTTCCTTTACACACATTGGTAACTCTCCTCAAAAGAGTTACCAATATTTGTCATCTCCAAATCTCCTTGTGGACCCATTATAATTATGCTTTCATCTTCAATGTTAAAATTAAACACAATATCCGGGTCACCAAAGTCCTCCAAATAGTTAGAGGGCAACATTCACACGTAGTATTATTTGACCTGTACCTGAGCACCGGACAAGCACTTGATCCCATCCTCCTTAAAACCCTTTCTCCATCCAACTCCTAGGACAACACCGAAGCCCGCTTTTCTCCTGGCCTCACTGATTCTCATTCTCAGTCTCTACCTGCTGCCTCCTCTCCAGGAGCTGTGGAAGTGAGGCCCCAGGCTCCATCCCTGACCTCCTCTCTGCTCTAGCCACACTCACTGCTCACTGACGGCATCTAGTCTCACGGTTTAAATGCCATCTGTGGGAGGAAGGCCTCCCCAACTGACCTCTAGCCTGACCTGTGCTCTGAAGCCCAAGCTGCTTTAGCTACCTTCCTACCTGCACACCTCCCCTCTCCTTCCCTGGGCTGCAGCTAAGTTTTCCGCATCTTCCTTCTTACTTGTGGCTGGGAAGAACACGATGCTGTTCATAGTTTGGGTGAGCTCCAGCTACACAACACAATTAACCAACAGGGCAGGAAACAATTTTTTGTTCTGGAAATTCTGTGAGGAAACCCTCTGCAATGCACATGCAAACAAAAGATTACATGGAATCCTTTATAATTTCTATGACATGATAATGCTAAGGAAACATTAGTGTGTATGCACCTATCACAGGATATACTGCTTTTGCAAATAAGTACTCAGTGAAATTTAATCAACATTTTCAAAAGCCTCCGAAAATCAATTTGAAAATAAAAATACCATACATGATTCTGAACAGTAGATATGTTCAAGACAGTTCCACTACAAAGGTTATTATTATTATTATTATTTTGAGACAGAGTCTCACTATGACCTCCTCTGTAGCGTGCTATGGTGTCACAGCGCATAGAAACTTCCAACTCCTGGGCTTAAGTGATTCTCTTGCCTCAGCCTCCCAAGTAGCTGGGACTACAGGCACCCATCACAGCATCCAGCTATTTCTTGTTGCAGTTGTCCTTGTTTACCTGGCCCGGACTGGTTTCTAACTCACCAACCTCAGTGTATGTGGCTGGCACTGTAACCACTGTGCTACGGGTGCTGAGCCATACATTCAGGTTATTTTTTAATGAAATATAACAAATGGATAAAAACCTAAAATTTAAATAACATTTACTGTAAACCCAAGTCTGATCTCTGAAAATAATAACACAAAGCCTCCTAAAAAGATACAAGGAAGTAGGTCTATGTGGGACTGGAAGTGAGGGACAGCCGAGAATTCCCATCTCCCTGTGCAGTACTGGGCTGTGGCCATGACACACATTTTATTTCGATCCAGATTAGCAACTGCGACTAAAATTACTCCTTATTTTCAATCAGCAAAAATTTCTATTAAAAAGTTATTATGAGCTCATACTACAAAGGAACCACAACACGAAGTAACAAAAACGCTCCCCACAGCCCACATTCCTTGTGTCAAATGCAACAGGAATAAGCCCCTCGATCCTGAATAAACGTGCTCACCAGGGTGAGGGTGTTTCTGACAATCTACCAGCCTCCATGGACATATCACAAGGGAATGTTCTCTTCCACTGAGCTGCCTGCTGAGCAGTAACACACAGGTAGGAGCAGCAACTGGAAAAGAGGTTTCAG
>CAUYON010034081.1:0-28065 GCA_963573935.1 Arctocebus calabarensis
AATGGCTTAATAAATTGTGGTATATGTATACCATGGAATACTATGCAGTCTTAAACAAAGA
The DNA here is from genome assembly GCA_963573935.1 of Arctocebus calabarensis. Classification (NCBI taxonomy): domain Eukaryota; kingdom Metazoa; phylum Chordata; class Mammalia; order Primates; family Lorisidae; genus Arctocebus; species Arctocebus calabarensis. The sequence continues at coordinate 62 of CAUYON010034081.1, forward strand.
TAAAGACTTTTCCTCTTTCGTGTTTACATGGATGGAGCTGGAACATATTCTTCTTAGCCAAGTATCTCAAGAATGGAAGACAAAATATCCAATGTACTCAGTCCTACTATGAAGCTAATTTATAGCTTTCACATGAAGGCTATAACCCAACTATAGCACAAGAATATGGGAAGGGAGGGGAGGAGGAGGTTTGTGGAGGCAGGATAATTGGTGGGGCCACACCTACGGTGCATCTTAGAAGGGTACAGAGGAAACTTAGTAAATGAAGAATACAAAAGAATACAATAAGAAAATGCCATGAAGGCTGTGTTAAACAGTTTGATGAAAATTATTTCAGATTGTATATGAAAGCAACACATTGTACCCCCCTGATTGCACTACTGAAAAAGCTATGTTTTAATAATAAAAAAAAGAAAGGGTTTTGTTTCTTCAGAGAGTATGAGGGCACATCCATCTAACTAATGTGTCATCTATTTATACGGTACCATGCAAATAAGGGCTCACAAAAACAGTGGAAGGGAAGGACGAAAAATAGTTAGACAGGCTGCTGCTATTAGCTCCCAGTTCTTGCGCTTAGCTTTGCAAGAGTTAAGATTTTGCAATGACTGGAAAAACTTACTGAGTATTTGCCCTTTCCTGCACACAAGCAGATTGTGGGTGGGGAAAAATGAGGCTTAGGAGAAGTCTTCGATTTGCTGAAACCCACACTCTTGCCCTCTCTTTTGGAAGAAAGCAGTGTGTCCTTTGTTATTTCATGTGCCTCCTACTTCTCCTGTGGGAGTCTGTCATTAAAAAAATCAAACTCTTGGCTTGGTGCTGGTACTCACTGAGTAGCGCGCCAGCCACATACAGGGGGGCTGGCAGGTTTGAGCCTGACCCAGGCCTGCTAAACAACAATGACAGCTGCAACCAAAATAAAAAATTGCCAGGCGTTGTGGCGGGCACCTGTAATCCCAGCTGCTTGGGAGCCTGAGCAAAAGTTTGAGGTTGCTGTGAGCTATGACGCCACAGCTCTCTACCCAGTGTGACATAGTGAGACTCTGTCTCGAAAACAAAACAAAACAAAACAAAAAAAACATCAAACTTCCATCCCTACAGGGAAGGATCCTAGACAAAATATTTCTCGGCTTCCAGTGCCCATATTTCAGGGAAGACTAGAATACAGAGGATATAAGTGATGAAGTGTCACTACCAACCTGGCAGAACAGACGATGTAAGCCACTTCCTACATTTTCCTTTTTTAACTTAAAATACCATTTTGCAACGATAGCCTTTTAATATAGGCTGAAGTCTGGTAAAGTGATGGCCACCGATTGGTCCTTTTTGCTTAAGGTTGCTTTGGTTATTTGGACTTTTTTCTGATTCCATAAAGAATGTAGAATTATTTTTCTGCATCTGTGAAAAATGCCATTGTACTTTAATGGGGATTACATTGAATCTGTAGGTCACTGTGGGAAGTACGGACATTTAAACAATGTTGATCTGCTGATACATGAGCACGACAGGTTTTTCCATCTGTTTAGATCGTCTGTGATTTCCTTCTTCAGTGACTCATAGTTCTCCCTGTAAAGGTCTTTTAACGATGGTTAAATATTACTAGGCACTTTATTTTCTTTGTGCTATTATGAAAGCTACTAAGTGATTTTATTCTCAGCTTGACTGTTGCTGGTGTATAGGAATGCTACCGAAGTGTGGACATTGATTTTTGTACCCTGAAAAGCTGCTCAATTTATTTATCAATTCCATGAGTCTTCTGACAAAAATTTTGGAGTTTTCTACATATAAGATCAGATTGCCAGCAAAGAGTGATCACATGTGGTATATGCATACATTGAAGTAGGACTTAGCCATGAAAAATGGTGAGCTGAAAGCTTTTGTAAAGACCTGAATAGAACTGGAGACCTCTCTTCTAAAAGGAGTGTCTGAAAATGGAAAAAGAAACACAACATGTTCTCACTGTTAAATTGGAATCAATCCATGATCAACACCCATGAGCACATTCGGTAGTAAAACTCAAACTTTGGTAGAAAGCAAGCCGGTGGGAGGGGCGGGAAGGTAGAGGGAAACTCACACCTAACGGGTACAATGCGTCCTGTGTGGGTGTTGGGCACACTGATAACTTTGATTCAAACAGTGAAAAAGCAATTCATGTAACTAAAACGTCTGAACCCCAGTAGTATTCTGAAATTGTTTAAAAAAGGAAAAAAAAAACATTTTGTCATGTAAATACCCCCAAAGATAAAACAGTTAAAAGCGTTGCTTGTCTGAGTGTTTTGTAATTCGAAGATTTTTATATTTGTATTGTCTCAGAAATTCGCAATACTTCCTGAAGATGCTACAGAAGGAAGAGACCAGCCGTGTGGAAGAAGATGTGGCAGTGGAGCGAGAGGAATCTCCTGCCAGAGCGAGAAGGAGTCTGAAGATGGGCTCCGGGCAGTCCCGAGCGGTGTCTATGACTCACCCATCTGGATTCAAGCAGGAGAACGACAGAGTCTAGAGAAATTGTTTCCACCCTGCCCCTACCAATCACATGAGGTGTTGGACCACACGACAAGGCCCCTAGGAATCCTTTTTCGTGTGGTTAACTCGGGGGACGGGGAAAGGTTGAAACAAGAATGAAACTAGGGTGGAGGATGGGGTGATATATATACAAAAAGAAATGTAATCCTAGTAGGGTATATACCTCAGATGCACGTGGTACTGTGAAGTATTATATATTTCATGAAAACAAAAATATATCACACTAATTTATGCCAAATTGTGATATAACCACAAATGGAGAATAACTTATTGTCGGCTTTAATGTGAAGGAAGTTGATAGATAGCATGTGGAACTGAAAAGTCAGTACTTTATATTACTTTAAGTGTGTAATTTAGAAATAGAGTGGCAAATGATTTCTAAAGTAGTTAGAAATATGTTTCCGACCGCGGGAGAAAATAGGATATTGGAGGATGGTAGGTGGGGACTGCGGATTTTTATTACAAATTTGATAGTACAGAAAGGCAAAATAATAACATTTTTTAAGTCAAGGAAAAAAAATAAATATAATTTTTAAAAGCATTTAGTATTTTCTTAAAAATTTAGAAAACTATTTGGACAATGTGTGACCAAATTAAAAAAAAAATCCCTTATATCAAAGATCAACCTGCTACTTGTCTGTATGATAAAAAAAAAAAAAACACAATGGGAAGAAAGACAAAGAATGCAAAAGAATAAGGACCAGGTTGCATTTGTGCATATGAATGTGATACCTCCAGCACTTAACTTTTGACAGCACATATGTAGCTAAAAATATATGCATGGGTCTAGAGATGCTAAGCATTTCTACTGCCATATGCATATGTAACATATTCACATCAAAGTTAATTGATGTGCTAGCATTCTAAAAATAAGGACCAGATTTTACAGGATTCATCTACCTTATGTGTTTCCTCCTTCTAGGCTTTAAGGCCTTCCTGTGCCATTTATCCATTCAAGTAACTCCTACTGAGAGGAATATATTGTTTGATTTGGAAATTAACAGCATAAATTGTTTCAATGACATTTACTCAGACCTTTTTAACTTTGTACGCACACCTTGTCATGGAATGATATTTTTTATAATTTACTCTCCATGAAATGGGATATGACAAAGCACGCCTTAAAAAGAGTAGTCTACGACAAAAAGTTTGGTAAATAACACACATGCCTTTTGATCTAGAATATTGACCAAACTGGTCTTAATGTTGTCCTCAGTTTGACGAAACGTTACTTATTTTTGAATGGTAGAGGGGACTAATGTTATGGTCACATAAATTGGTTTTGTACTCTTCGAGTCAAAGGTACAATTGTGCTCATCATCCAAACACCGTGCTTTACACCTACTAGGTGTGAATTTATTCACCTCTTCCATCCTCCTCCCACTTATTTTAATTTGATGAGTAATATTTTCATATGAGCACATAAACATTAATCAATTATTTCCAATTTAATAGTAAGTCCATGCAGTGTTTGTTTTTCCCTTCTTGCGACACTCCACTTAGAAGAACAGTCTCTAGTTCCATCCAGCTTGTTACAAAAGGTATCAGTACACCACTTGTTTTTATGGCTGAGTAGTCCTTGGTGGTATACCTATATAATATTTTGTTTATCTGCTTATGTATTGATGGGCCCTTGAGTTGTTTCCAAATCTTTGAAGTTTTGAATTGTCCTGCTGTAAACATTTGAGCTTAAGTGTCTTTTTTTTTTTTTTTGAAACAGAGCTTCAAGCTGTCCCCCTGGGTAGAGTGCTGTGGCATCACAGCTCACAGCAACCTCCAATTCCTGGGCTCAAGCGAGTCTCCTGCCTCTGTCTCCCAAGTAGCTGGGACTACAGGCGCCTGCCACAACGCCTGGCCATTTTTGGTTGCAGCCGTCATTGTTGTTTGGCAGGCCTGGGCTGGATTTGAACCCACCAGCTCAGGTGTACATGGCTGGCGCCTTAGCCCGTTGAGCCACAGGCGCTGAGCCGATGTATATCTTTTTCACTTCAGGAATATTTCCTGTGTGGTTAAAAATTTCAAAGTCATGGGTTTTTTGGTTTGTTTTTATTGAGACAGAGTCTCACTTAGTTGCCCTCTATAGAATGCTGTGGCATCATAGCTCACAGCAACTTCAAATTCTTAGGCTCAAGGGACTCTCTTACCTCAGCCTCTGAAGCAGCTGGGACTACAGGTGCCTGCCACAACACGGGCTATTTTTGTTGTTGTTGTTTAGCAGGCTGGGCCGGGTTTGAACCTAACAGCCACAGTGAATGTGGCCGATGCCCTAACCACTAAGCAATAGGTGCCCCCAGGCATGATTTTTTTGTAGTGGTTTTGGAGACAAAGTCTGACTCAGTGGCCCTGCCTAGAGTGCCACAGCATCAGCCTAGCTCACAGCAACCTCAAACTCCTGGGCTCAAAGCAATCCTTCTACCTCAGCCTCTCAAGTAGTGAGGAATACAGGCATGTGCCACCATGCCCATCTAGTTTTCTGTCTTTATCAGAGACAGGATCACACTCTTGCTTAGGCTGGTCTCAAACTCCTGAGCTCAAGCAGTTCTCCCACATAGGCCTTCCAGAGTGCTAGGATTACAGGCATGAGCCACACCCAGATCAAAGGCATGATTTTTAATGGTTAAATTATTTGTAAGAATTATAAGAACAGAAAGATTGATGTATTTACATAAGGGAAAAGTCAGTGATAGGTTGGAGCTAAGGATTGTAAACTCTCAGCAAAACTTAAAGACTTAAGAATTTGGAAAGTTGTGGTAAGTGAGAAAGTAAAAGAAGCATGTGTTGGTGCAGCACAATTTTATTATTTGGTAACACAAAAAATATGATACACTGAACTACAGGATTGAAAAACAAGAATAATTTTTTTTTTTGAGACAGTCTTACTCTGTCACCCTCGGTAGAGTGCCATGAACTCACTGTTCACAGCAACCTCAAACTTTTGGGCTAATGTGTTTCTCTTGCCTCAGCCTCCCAAGTAGCTGAGACTACAGGCACCTGCCACAACACCCAGCTATTTTTTGGTTGTAGTTGTCACTGTTGTTAGGCAGGCCCAGGCTGGATTTGAACCTGCCAGCTCTGTGTGTATAGTTGCTTGAATTATAGGCACTGAGCCAAACGAGAATTTTTTTTTTTTTTTTTTTGAGACAGATCCTCAAGCTGTCACCCTGGAGAGAGTGCTGTGGCATTACAGCTCACAGCCATCTCCAATTCCTGGGTTCAAGTGAGTCTCCTGCCTCCGCCTCCCAAGTAGCCGGGACCACAGGTGCCCACCACAACACCCAGCCATTTTTCGGTCGCAGTCGTCACTGTTGTTTGGCGGGCCCAGACTGTATTTGAACCCGCCAGCTTAGGTGTTCACACAGGCACCGAGCCCAAGCAAGAATTTTAAATTAACGAAAATGAAAAAGGAATGTAGAGAAATTGGGCCAAACTAGCAAAATTATAGAAAGAGGTAAAGATAAAACAATGGTTACAAAAACAAATAGTATGGCTCGGCACCTGTGGCTCAATGGGCTAAGTCGCCAGCCACATACACCTGAGCTGGCGGGTTGGAATCCAACCCAGGCCTGCCAAACAACAATGACGGCTGCAACCAAAAAATGGCTGGGCGTTGTGGCAGGCGCCTGTAGTCCCAGCTACTTGGGAGACAGAGGCAGGAGACTCGCTTGAGCCCAGGAGTTGGAGGTTGCTGTGAGCTGTAATGTCACAGCACTCTATGGAGGGTGACAGCTTGAGGCTCTGTCTCAAAAAAAAACAAAAACAAATAGTATGAATAAAATAAGAAAGAATAAAATCAAAATTAGATTAAGTATGAACAAATTGAATAAGGATATTAGATTTGATTTGTATTATCAAGTGTAACTTTGTGGATATAATATAGCACTGTGTGCCCTGTACCCTACAGAAAATATGTGTTTTGGGGGGAGTTTATTTTTGGTTTTTTGGTGATAGGTTCTCACTCTGTTCCCCATGTCTCCCATGCTAGAGTGCAAAGGCACAGTAATAGTTCACAGCAGTCTCAAATTCCTGAGAGCTCAAGGGATCCTCCTGCCTCAGCCTCTGAGTAACTGGAACTATAAGCATGTGCCACTACACTTAGCTGCTTTTTTTATTTTTTGTGGATGTGGATCCCACTGTATTGCTCAGGCTGGTCTCAAACGGTAGCTTGGAGGGTTTTTTTGTTTGTTTGTTTTGTCGAGACAGAGTTTTACCCTATGCCTGAGCAGAGTGCAGTGGCATCGTAGTTCACTGCAACCTCAGATTTGGGCTGTGGGCATCCTGCTGCTTTAGCCTCCGAAGCCGCTGGGATTACAGGTGCTTGCTGTGGCTCCTGGCTGGGTTTTTCCATTTTTTCAATGAGTCAGGATCTCACTCTCGCTCAGAGAAGCCTCAAACTCCTGAGCTCAATCATTCCTCCCGCCTCAGCCTCCCACAGTGCTGGGATTACAGATGTGAGCCACAGCACCCAGCTACCTTGGAGCGTTATAGGTGTGTGCCCAGCTACTTTTTTCTTTTTGTTGTTGTTTTTTGAGACAGAGTCTTACTTGGTCACCCTTAGTAGAGTGCCATGGCGTCCTAGCTCATAGCAACCTCAAACTTTTGGGTTCAAGTGATCCCCTTGCCTCAGCCTCCAAAGTAGCTGGGACTACAGGTTCCTGCCACAATGCCCAGCCATTTTTTAGAGACGGGGTCTCACTCTGGCTCAGGCTTTTCTTGAACCTTTGAGCTAGACAATCCACTCACCTCAGCCTCCTAAGTGCTGGGATTATAGGTGTGAGTCACTAAAAAGTGGCCTGGCAGCTACTTTTTCCTTAATATCTGTGTAATATATATACATGTCCAGAAAGAAAAGTTATTACATTATTGAAATTAGATGATTTCAGGTCACTTTCTCGTATCATAATCACTAAAAGTAGGAATTGACACAATTTTGATCAAAAACACCTCATCTCAGCCAAGTGCAGTGACTCATGCCTATAATCCTAGCATTCTGGGAAGCCAAGGCAGGAGGATCACTTGAGCTCAGGAGTTTAAGACCAGTCTGAGCAAGAGTGAGACCTGGTCTCTACTAAAAATAGAAAAAATAGCCATATGTTGTGGCTGGCACTTGTAGTCCTAGCTACTAGAGGGGCCAAAGCAGGAGGATCACATGAACCCAGGATTTTGAGGCTGCTGTAAGATAGGCTGATGCCACGGCACTCTACCTGGGGTGACAGTACAATACTCTGACTTGTACATATATACATTCATTCTTACATACATACATACTTATGCTCATCTTAGAGTAATCTTATGAGACAAAGAAGTGTAAATAATTGTACTTTTTCTATATCTTTTTCAGGGTTATGACACTCCATTGCATTTTGCTTGTAAGTTCGGGAATGCAGATGTGGTCAACGTGCTTTCTTCACACCACTTAACTGTAAAAAACCCAAGGAATAAATACCATAAAACACCTGAAGATGTGAGTACTTATTAAAATGCAGTTACTATGTAGAGTAGAAATGAGATTATATAAATTTACAGTCTCTGGTCACAGTTACAGTCGTAAGTGCTCTGTTTGCCCTGAGTGCACCTCTTGGGCACTTCAGCACCTGACTCCTAAGCAGTGTGTTCTCCTGGCATCTCCATGGCCAGGAAGGAACGAACTGACTCAGGCTTTTTTTTCTTTTTTCTTTTAATAATGTTAGTACCAATGACCCAATTTGCTGATTTTATTTTGCTAAAATTAGCACTCAGTTGTTCTAAACAGCACATAGTCTTTGTTAAGTTCCTGGTCTGAGCACATCAGTTGACCAAGGTCAGAGAGAATGCTGGTGATGATGGTTATGAAGGTGGTGATACCAAAAGCAGCTAACATACTTTTAGCTCAGTGTGCACCAGGTGATGTGCTAGGTCCCACATGTGTATTTTCATCTGACCCAGACAAGCATTTTGAGACCTCTGCGTGATCCTTAGGATTAAACTGCACCTTAGAGAAAGTGGAGGCACATTCTGTGCTTGGGAAATGCAAGAGGGAGCTGGGCCTCTTCCAAATTGAAAGACTTATTTGATTTGTACTGTGAGCAGTTAACTGATGTGGACCTAACAACTCTTTAGAAATAAAACCTGTGGCTCAGCATCCGTAGCACAGTGGTTACAGTGCCAGCCACATACACTGAGGGTGGTAGGTTCAGACCCAGCCTAGGCCAGACAAACAACAATGACAAATGCAACAAACAATAGCTGGGCATTGTGGCAGGCACCTGCAGTCCCGGCTACTGGGAGGCTGAGGCAAGAGAATCCCTTAAGCCCAGAAGTTTGAGGTTGCTGTGAGCTGTGATGTCATGGCACTCTACTGAGGGTGACATAGTGAGACTCCGTCCCCCCGCAAAAAACAAAAAAACAGCTCTGTGCCTGTGGCTCAAGCGGCTAAGGTGCCAGCCACATACACCTGAGCTGGCGGGTTGGAATCCAGCCCGGGCCCACCAAACAACAATGATGGCTGCAACCAAAAAATAGCCAAGTATTGTGGCAGGCCCCTGTAGTCCCAGCTACTTGGGAGGTGGAGGCAGGAGAATTGCTTGAGCCCAGGAGTTGGAAATTGCTGTGAGCTGTGAAGCTACGGCACTCTACCCAAGGTGACAGCTTGAGGCTCTGTCTCAAAAAAAAAAAAAGAAAAGAAAGAGGGCGGCGCCTGTGGCTCAGTCAGTAGAGCGCCGGCCCCATATACCTAGGGTGATGGGTTCAAACCTGACCCCAGCCAAACTGCAACAACAAAATAACTGGGCGTTGTGGTGTGCGCCTATAGTCCCAGCTACTTGGGAGGCTGAGGCAAGAGAATCGCCTAAGCCCAAGAGTTGGAGGTTGCTGTGAGCTATGATGCTACAGTGCTCTACTGAGGGCAACAAAGTGAGACGACAAAAAAAAAAAAAAAGAAAGAAAGAAAGAAAAGCTGTAAGGACCCTTCTCCCACACCTACCTTGTAATTGCTGTTATTACATAAGTAATGCCCACTTTCTGTAGAAAGTTTAAAGAATAAAATTCACCAGAAAATTCTACAATTGAGAAATTACTGTTATTTTGCATAGGTATGACTTAGCTTTGCATCTGTGTATTTTTTATTGTAAAATACCACTTGGTAATATTTTATACTACTACTTTAAAACTCAAAGCATTTTTAAAGCACTTCAACTCACAACCAGTTGTAGACTGAAAAAGAAAACTGCACTCATAGTCTATTTCCCTTCTCTCATCTTATTTGAAGGTTTTGTTTTAATGTTGTTTCTAGCAAATTGGTCTTATAGCTACAGTTCTCCAGGGGTTGAGAAAATTCCAATAGCTGCAAAAATGTAACCTTTGTGTTACATGTTAGATAGGAGCTTTGCCTCAGAGCCTGCATGGTACCCGCAATTCTGTGTAAGAACAGGCCCCTGACAGTGATAACTCAGACAGATGAGAAAATCATGAGCTTGTCCACCTATATCTGCTCTCACTCAATGGTGCACTTTTAAGTTTTTCTTTCTTTCCAGAAAATTATAAAATGTAGAGTAGGACACAGAAAAAGAATAAATTTACCCCTAGTCTCAGAGGTTGCTCTCCTGTCCTGTCCCCTTAAGCTTTTACATGAACATCTTAGAAGACAGATGTTCTCTTCAGCACATACGTATTCTGAGTGTGAGCTTTATTAAAACTTTAGCTAAGGTACTATCCTGTTCTGTTGACTATAAAACTTGCTCTTATAAAATCTTGTAATGATAAGGAAATGTTGCAATAAAGTAAGATTTAGACACTTTTTTTCCAATAGGTAATTTGTGAAAGAAGCAAAAATAAATCTGTGGAACTGAAGGAGCGGATCAGAGAATATTTAAAGGGTAAGATGGGACCAGAGCCTCTCAGGAGGACATCACTGGGGAGGCCTATGGCTGCTGCATGAGCCCAGTCCTTGTGCTCTGGACAGCAAAGAGGGGCTATCTGCTTTCTCGAGTTCCCTGGGTGGGCCTTGCAGCCTCTCAGAAGCCTCTTTGCTCCTCTATATTCATGTAATCCTGCTCAGAGGTCTTGTGTCTGTCCTTCGACCCCTTTGAGGGCCTGTCATTAGCTGTTGCTCAGGGCCTCACCCCATGTGATCCCTGCGGTTCTCTCAGCAGGTACTTCATGATCACTTCCCTGCAGGTCAGCAGAGGATGCACAGGGCCAGGCAGGACCCAGAGCTGCTTGTTGGTTGGTTTGGCTCTTGTTTGTTTGTGTCAAGAGGGAAGGCTGTCCACTCCACCCTTTCATTCCCTGACCCTTTCTTTGCAGCAAGACCTGTCTCCCTTCCTTCTCTAACCCTCCTTGGCAGATGCCAGGATGGCTCCTGCCCCAGCGCTCTGGGATAATCCCCACCCTCCAGAAGTTTCCCTCTTGGCTTAGTTTCTCAACACCACTACATGCTTAGGGCAGCCCTTCCTGCCCTCATCAATAGAGGCTTGTGTTTGCACTCTCAGGCTTCCCTGCTCTGGTTACAAGCTTCATGTAGTTGACATCTGTGCCTCATGGTCTGTGGGAATCCGATGTGGCTTTTCCCCTTCATCTTCCTGAGTGTTGTTTTCAGTGCATTTCAGAAGATTGCAAAAATGTGCCTTTTCTTTGTCATTTTTAGCCAAGAGGCTGGTGGCTCTGCTTGCTAGATGAGACTGCAGAAGACACTTGAAGCTCCTTGACTCTGCTATATTTGCCTGATTTTCCTTCTCCATCCCTATGAAAACTCCATTGGTCTTCACTTCTTCAATTAAAGCAGGGTCAGCAGATGACTGCCCAGACCACTGCCTGGTTTTATAAATGAGGTGTTACTGGCACACCGCAGTAAACCATTGCCTGTGGGCACTTTCCTGCTACACAGAGAGCATGTGGCCCATCAAACCTAACTGTTTACTATCTTGCCTTTTATAGACCGACTTTGCTGACCTCTGATCTGAAGTGTCCAGAGCCTTCACTTGTCCCCTGATCTCTTCCAGTCCTAGGATTTATGTTAATTATACTTCCTAAGTGTTCACAGATGTGCACAGGACATGAGTCCCAGCATCATGGTGATAATGGCAGGGATGTCCTCAGATCCAGCTAGGCATTGCTCCCAGAGACCAACTTGAACCTTTGGAGGGCCCCAGGAATGTACAGTTGTGTCACCAAAACATCTCTAATACTAAACAGATTGATCTGCTCTGTGGATTTTAAACCATACTATCAGGAGTGATTTAAAATGCTGACATCAAATATTACTTTGTGACAATAATTAGATAACAGTACTAATGGTCTGATAAGGCCTTTGCTACTTGTGACAATAAAATGCTAACATCCCTAAGATCAGTTCATCTAGCTATAATGCTATAATATCCACATTTCTGAAGGGTTGGCCAACCTTTTAGAGACCCAATGCACCTTCCCTCGTTCCTTCTGAGGGTCTCGTGTGAGGCCTAGGTGTGGGTCATTGTCACCAGTGATATTGTAGCCTCTGTCACACTGTAGCTTCACACCCAGAGAGCATGATGAGCGAGTGGCTGTGTCCCTGCCTGGCCAGTCCTATCTCCTGTGAGATCCATATTTGTGTGAGAGATAGGGAAGATAAAGATAAAGATAGGGAAGGACCCCAAAGTGTTATGAAGATCTAAATAGGATAAAAGAACCAAACATAAAACTGTTGAGAGAGCATGAGTCCAATTTTCTTGGTAGTTTTTAAAAAGACTTCAAATGAATATACCAGTAAGGTGGCTGGGCATTTATGGTGGCTCACACCTATAATCCTAGCACTTTAGGAGATCAAAGTTGGAAGATCACTTCAGACCAGGAGTTTGAGATCAGGCAGGATGAGACCCTATCTCTATAAAAACTTTTTTAAAAATTGGATGCAGAGGTGCACATCTCTGGTGCCAGCTACATGGGAGGCTGAGGTAGGAGGGTCTCTTGAGCGTAGAAGTTCAAGGCTGGAGTGAGCATGATCATGCCACTGTACTCTAGCCCATGTACTAGAGCAATTCTGTCTCCCAAAAAAAAAAAAAAAATTAGTATTTTGTGGATAGTTAAATATGTACCTTCAACAGAAGGCACCTTTAAAGAAGAAAAAACTTGCCAGTTATCTATAAAATACCATTATATATATGATGCATCCCAGCCTAAGATTTTTTTTTTCTTTTGGGACAATCTTGCTCTGCCATCCTGGCTAAAGTGCCACACTGTCAGCCTACCTCACAGCAACCTCAGACTCGTGGACTTAAGCGATCTTCCTGCCTCCGCCTCCTCAGTAGCTTGGACTGCAGGCACCTGCCACAATAGACTGACTAGATTTTCTATTTTTAGTAGAGATCAGGTCTCACTCTTGTTCAGGCTGGTCTCGAACTCCTGAGTTTAAGGGATCCTCCTTCTTTAGCCTCCCAGAATGCTGGTTCACAGGAGTGAACCACTAGGCCGGGGTCTAAGATTTTAAAATGTGAAATATAGTATTTTAATTACTGTAGTTTTTAGTATACTCTATAGTGAAAATAACAATACTTTGAGACTCAGGGGGAAAAAGTATAAAAACTGTGTTAAGCCTTTAAAATAAAAAATTCCCAGATATTCTTGAGCAGCATGCCTGATTGTGCCCTCCTGGTGCTCCAGGAGGCCATCTGATACAGAGACCAGGCTTGAGAAGAAGACTGGTGGCCTGTGACTGCCTAACACTAACCCATGTGACTTTACCATCCTGTCCCCTGGGACTTCCCCATACTGCCCTGTGGGACTTCTCATGGGACTGCAGGGCATAGCTTCATGACACTGCTTTTCCTTTGCTTTCCATGCTGCACATGAGAGTACCATGTGACCCCAGATCTGCTTAGAGATGCATAATCAGTGATACAAATTATAAAGTACCATAAGAGTAAGGAACTGAGGAGGAGGAAAGAAAAAATGTGACTTACTTTCAACATTTATTAAGCTTATAGGGTATACTAATCTTGTTCAGTCAAGATGGGCCTTTGTGTCTGTCCTTTAATACCTGGGAGAGTGGTTACCTTCTTTTCTCTCCTTTTTTTCGTTTTTAGCAAAGGAGGAAGAAAGTGAGGCTTAATTGGTTAAGTGAGGTCTGGTCTTTGGTCTGACCTTTGGCTAGAAAGCTTATATGAGTTTTCTTTTCTGTCCTTCTATCTACTTGGAAAAGCTCTGATGAATCCTGTTACTTCTCACTCTGCTTACCCAGCCCTGACATTCTGAGAAGGACAACACCTGTCTCCTCCCTCAGGTCACTACTACGTGCCACTTCTGAGAGCAGAAGACACTTCTTCTCCGGTCATTGGGGAGCTGTGGTCCTCAGACCAAGGAGCTGAGTCCTCTCCTGGTGGCCGCTATGGAGGCAGCCCCAGAGATCCTGTGCTGACCCTGAGAGCCTTCGCAGGGCCCTTGAGTCCATCCAAGGTGAGCTGCTGTGGAACCTTTGGAATCAGTGCTTGGCAGCTGTGCCCACTCCGACCTGGGTGTTCCAGCCTATTGCTTTGTGCTTGGGCTTAGAAACCAGGTCCCATAAAACTCAAGGTCATCCTTTTCTAAAACCACCTTCCAGTGAGTTGTTGATGGACTTCAGGATGTTTGCCAGAGAAACACGCATTCCTGACATATTGTGTTTGCCAGGGTGCATTCTGGATAGCCCACCCTTCTCAGTGTAGCGAAGTTGCCTGCTTAGGCCTCTGCTGTGCCTTGGCCATTCCCTGTTCTTCATATCCACATCAGTGGCTTTCTCATAGCACCTCACTAGTCTAGCAAGGCTGTCCACCATGACCAGGAAATTTCCATCAGTACGTCCACCTTCTGGACAGAGTTTGTGGAGGCTGTAGGTCCTGCTCACTTCCCTGAATGCTTTGTGTCCCTCCCTTTCCTGGAGCCCCTTCCTTTGTATCAAGACATCAGCCCCCTTTAAGTTCCACTCATATCCTTGATATTCAAATAAATCTTTGGTGGTGGTATTGCTGGGTCAAAGGGTTATGTACCTTTTTATATTTGACAGTTCTTTCTCCATTTAAAATATTTCATGCACTGATGTGTATATAATTTCATATACTGAAAACTTTCTAAAAGAGTTTTTATCTGCAGCTATAAAAGTGTCTCCAAAATGAGGTGGTGTCCAGATTAGATCAGCTTCATTAAACTCTAGTAAGGGTGACTCAAAAAGATAAATGTTTATTTTCTTCTCTTGTGATGGGAAGAATGTTACATGTGCTGTCAGGGGTGGTAGCTCCAAGACATCTGTTGTCCTTAAGGCAAGACCTTATGCTTGGGCCCTACTGGTCTAGATGTGACCTTCGTAGTCCAGACCTGGCCACAGAAAAGAAGACCGCCCCTCCCTCACAGAGCAGAAACCCTCCCTCAGCTGTGAGTTCAGTCATGCAGCCACTTTCGTTTTTTTCTTTTCTTTCTTTTTTTTTTTTTTTAGAGACAGAGTCTCACTTTACCACTCGGTAGAGTGCTGTGGCATCACAGCTCACAGTAACCTCCAACTCCTGGGCTTAAGCGATTCTCTTGCCTCAGCCTCCCAAGTAGCTGGAACTATGGTACCCACCACAACTCCCAGCTATTTTTTATTTTCCAGTTTGGCCTGGGCCGGGTTTGAACCCAGCCCTAATTGGTATATGGGGTCGGTGCCCTACTCAGTGAGCCATAGGCGCCGCCCTCTTTTTTTTTTTTTTTTGAGACAACCTTTGTCTCAAAGGTTTTGTCACCCTTGGTAGAGTGCTGTGGCGTCATAGCTCATAGCAACCTCAGACTCTTGGGTTCAAGAGATTCTCTTTCCTCAGCCTCCTGAGTAGCTGGGACTGTAGGTGCCCACCATGACACCCAGCTATTTTTTAGAGATGCGGTCTCACTCTGGCTCAGGCTAGTCTCAAATCTGTGAGCTCAGGCAAACCACCCACCTCTGGGATTACAGGCGTGAGCCACCTCCCCCGGCCTTGCTACTCTAGGTTTTAAAGACACATGGGTGGCCCAGGGTTCTGTGAACAGAGGGGCTGGGGGAAGGAAGTTGAGAGGCAGATTCTACAATGCTGGTGGTTCTTTGAATCTCCCCAGGTGAGTTGCATGATGCATGTATTGGTCTTTTTTTCCTTTTTTTTTAAGAGACAGGGTCCTGCTCTGTTTCTGTGGCTAGAGGGCAGTGGTGTCATCACAGCTCACTGCAGCCTCAAACTCCTGGGCTCAAGTAGTCCTGCTTTACCCTCCTGTGCAGCTGGGATTATAGGTGCTGCCATCATCATACGGCTAATTTTTTTTATGTTTTTTAGAGAATAGAAGGTCTCACTATGTTACCAGGCTGGTCTCAAACTCCTGGCTTCAACTAATCCTCCTGCCTTAGTCCCCAAACTATTAGGATTACAGGTATGAGCCACCACACCTAGCCATGGCATCTCTTAATATATTTTTTTCTTCTTAGGCAGAAGATTTTCGCAAACTCTGGAAAACTCCACCTCGAGAGAAAGCAAGCTTCTTTCACAATGTCAGGAAATCTGACCCGGAGAGGGGCTTTGAGAGAGTGGGAAGGTAGTGAAAGGACCGTCACGTGGAGTCTCAGGGTGTTGGGTGTTTATATGTTGATAGGATAGTCTAATCACAGCTACCTTTATAGTCCTAGTTCCCAGGAAATGTTTACCAGCAGCTCTTCTTGAAGGTCTAATTTCTCACCAGCTTTGTATACACTGTACTTTGTGTTGCAGAATTAGAACAATTCCTTCCTACACCTTAAAGTAGTTCTGCAACATGTTTCTAAAGGATCTTAGTGTTTTGTGTTAGTATAAGGTACTATATGAATGGATTTTCCTTGGGACAAAAAGAAATGCTACTTTCCCTCTATTTAAAACACAAGAGGCAAGTGTGGCTAGAAACTTATAAGTTTTTTTAAAGCCTCTGAAAAAAATGTGTACAAGACAAAGCTGAATTATGTTGTAATCAAATAAAGGACCTCTAAATTTTCATGTGCCTTGCCCAAACTGGAATAGTTAGCAACCTCATGGAGTTGTTCATGATCATGGAAAAGTATGTCTATTAGTGGAGTTTTGCTGATTGAGCATTTTCTGATGAGCATTTTCCAATAAAGCTTGTTGGTTGGTGGGAGGCTGTGGTTGGGCTGAAGGCTCCTTCCAGTGACTGTTTCACTCTGGTATAGAACAGAACTTCTCACTAGAACACTGCTGGGTCTTGCTTGCCCTGTTAGGAAGAGTACTGTTTTAGAACATGCAAAATATTATTTTAGCCCCAAGTTTAGGATAAAATAAAATTATAACCAAGATTGGAGACATAGTTTTGGCACTGGAGCATTAGTGCCTATTTTCTGTATGGTCAGTTCTGTGAGTATTTTTTCTGGTCTTTCAACTGGTTAATTGTGTTTTGTTTCTTGCAGGGAGCTAGCTCATGAGCTGGGGTATCCCTGGGTTGAATACTGGGAATTTCTGGGCTGTTTTGTTGATCTGTCTTCCCAGGAGGGCCTACAAAAACTAGAAGAATATCTCACTCAGCAGGAAATGGGCAAAAAGCCTCAAGAAGAAACAGGAAAAAAGGAAGCCTGCTGCAGAGACAGAGCCCCTAACTCTGGTATGACATCTAGGGGTGTGTGCATAGGTGTTATCTGTGTGAAAAGTGCAGCATCACTCAAGCAGTTTTGATATTTGTGGTTGTGTTTGTCTTACTAAAAGTTGAGTAAAGCTTCATTCTGTGCTGTTTTCCAAAACTTATAAAGCTGAACTCCACTGGCTAAGACTCCATAATGTTTTTGATCTGGCATATTTTTAGGGAAAAAACAAGGAGTACCACATACCAGAGTACTGGTGTGTATTTATAAGAAATCAGGGAGCAAAGGGCTTCAAAAGAACAAAAGTAGTGAATGGAATGATTTGGTTAATTTGACTACACAAAACTTAAAGGTAACTCCTAAAACATTGGTAATAACATTAAAAGAAAATACTAAGGGTAAGAAAAAAAGATAGAAATATCCCAAAAATGAAATGGGCAAAGGAAATTATCCAAAAGTAAGTGTGTATCTCACTTGTAATAAAAATAAATACACTTTTAAAATGTAGTAAAGTACCACTGTAAAATCCCAGATCCTGAGGGAGCTTTATTCTGCTTGCCCTTTTCCAAGGAGTAAGGCAGTGATTTTCTATCTTGAAATTTAATGAGGAGGTTTTATTATTGCTTTGGTCACAGGAATTTAGAAATATGCTTGAGTGGGACAGACCATTTTATGGTTGCTGTTGTTCACACTACTCTGTTCCCACAGGCAGTGGGAAGACGTGCAGCAATTCCATCTCTGTGGGGGCATTTCTAGATGAGGATGACAGAAGCTTGGAAGAAATTAAAAATCAGCAAAATATAGCTCGAAATATAATCCAGCCCACAATCAGTGCTTCCAGAAACCCAGGATGCAATAGTCTCCCCTTGGAGCAGAAGGCAGACCTGATAGAAGCCTCAGAACTGGACAGTCCCCATAGTAGCAGAAATGGGTTTTACAATCCTCTGAATCACAGCCAGACGCTGAGTGGGAAGAGACCAAAGGGCCTCAGTGAGGAGGAAGCCCGTCTATCATCTGTGTCTGGTTTGAGCATTGAGTTTGATAAACTGAATTTGCAAAATCTAGGAAGTAGCTTATCCAAGGCACCAAATAAAAATACTATGGAAACTAAAGGTAAGAAGATTCTGACGTCAGGAATGGATGCACCACCTCCTGCTACAGACCAACTTGGAAATAACCAAAGGCAGACAGAAAGTGAAATGTCTGCCAGAATTGCTAAAATGTCCTTGGGTCCTAGCAGCCCTGGGCACAAGGCTCAGGTCAGATGTGGTCCTGAGTCTCCTGCTTCTGTCCACAACATTAGGGAACCTGCCAAGAGGCTCTTCCTTTTTGGGTAGGTTCTGCTGTGTGCACACATAAGGCACTATTTCTAGTTCCTTTTAAGCTTTTTCTTTTCCCACAGTTTGATATGATGTTCACTTTTAGTTCCCATATCTTTGTCTTAAGTGTGTGGCTTCTGAATGCCTCTTCGGGGTTATCTTCTAGTTAGACTGTGTCTCATTTAATGTCTGCTGTTACTTGTTAAGGAATTAAATGCCACCAGAATGATTGAATCTGTTCTGAGAACTTCATTTGTTTTTACAAGAAATAGCATCTTGGGGACAGTCTCAGTCTTCCAGCCTCCTGTGTGGAGTACTCTCCAAAAGTGGAAATATGCAAAAACATTTTATTTAGTTTTTTTAGAGACACAGGGTCTTGCTCTGTTGCCCAGGCTAGACTGCAGTGGTTTCATAATTCACTGCAACCTCAAACTCCTAGGCTCCAGTGATCCTCCTGCCGCATCCTCCCGAGTTTCTAGGACTACAGGCACCTGCCTTTACTTTGGCTGATTTTTCTATTTTTTATAGAGACTAACTTTTTTTTGGGGGGGGGTGGGGACAGAGTCTCACTATGTCGTCCTCAATAGAGTGCAATGGCGTCACAACTCACAGCAACCTCAAACTCTTGGGATTAAGCGATTCTCTTGCCTCAGCCTACCAAGTAGCTGGGACCACCCTGCCAAAAAGCCTGGCTATTTTGGGGGCAAAGTTGTCTTTGTTGTTTAGCTGGCCCAGGCTGGGTTTGAACCTGCCAGCCCCCGTGTATATGGCTGGCGCCGTAACCACTGTGCTATGGTGCTGAGCCGAGACTAACTCTTGCTGTATTGCCCAGGCTGGTCTCAAACTCTTGGCCTCAAGCATTCCTTCTGCCTCTGCCTCCCTAAGTGCTGGAATTATGGGCATGAGCCACCCGCCCAGTCCCTAAACCATATTTTAATAACAGGGTGGATCTTGCTACCTAGAGGACCTAGGATGGCAGCCTAGAGGCATCCTCTCCCTGCCCCTCCTTTACTCTCCTCACTGGAAAGTGCATTTCATCCATCTTCTTGGATTTGAGAGACTTCTCCCTCCTCATGCTGGCCTGTGCGTCCCTGGCAGCAGATGCCCTAAGATCCTGGTGATGGTTTGCTGTATATGCTCAGGCCAGATTGCTTCTTGCACATCATTCTGTTTGTATGTGTGTTCTTGAGTTATCACTGCAGTGATATTTTAGCAGTCTTTTTTTCTTTTTTTAAACAAAGTTTGTTTCTGCCCTTTTATTATGCATTTTAGAGAGGAGCCATCAAAATTAGATCGAGATGTCCTGGCAGCTCTTGAATGTGCAGACATTGACCCTCATCAGTACCCAGCTGTCCACAGATGGAAGAGTGCTGTCCTGTGCTACTCACCCTCAGACAGGCAGAGGTACAGTGGGACCCTGAAGAACCATCTGAGCCTGTTACAGGGTAGCTGCTGTAAGGTAGTTCCAGAACGGTCCAGTTCCAGTTCACATGAACCTATTAGTGGCTCTTCTGAGACTGGCTGTTCCATTAGGGAGGTTCAGCTCCTCTAGCAGGGACTCTGCACACAAAGAACAGGTGTCCATTTGGGTGGGAAAGTGGAATGGGTTTGCTGCAGACAAAACGAGAGCAGCCAGGGCTCACTCAGGGTCACATGGGATTCTTGTGGAAACTCCATGACAGTTTACATTTTCCAGTGTCCGGGGTTCTGAGGTTCAGAGGTGCCTCTCCCTGCTCTCTCTGCGGGCTCTGTTTTCCCTGACTGTGCCTCTGGGCTAACAGATTTTTCTTGGTTTCCTTAGCTGGCCAAGTCCTGCACTGAAAGGAAAGTTCAAGTGTCAGCTGCCCGATCTTGGTTGCCCTCACAGCTGCAGTCCAGGAAGAAGTCCTGCTGGGAGCAGCCCAGGAAGACCTGGCCACACTGCCTGCTGCCCTGGCCTGGGCAGCCCTGGGCACTACAGCCCCGCACATGGGAGCCAACTTCGCAGGATGGTGCGCTTGGCCGAGCTTGCTGCCCAGTAGGGTTGGTGCTCACTGCTAAGCTCTTGTTTTGCTTTCATTTTTAAAGAAAGGGTAATATGCTACAGCTAAAATTTCACAAAAGATTACATTCTGAATAACTTATTAATCTTCACTTGGAGAGTGTAACAATTTTAGAAAATGTAAGTGTTCTGTAACAAATTTAGGTTTCTGGTATTTTGGAGGTTATAATGAAAGCAAGCTCAGATACAAAGTTTTTGAAAAATGTCATCATAGTAATGGTACAGACTCTTGAAGTAGCAATTCCTAGGCTTGAAATGTAACAGAAGAAAGGTGTGGAGGCAGTTTACTGACAGGTGGTCATGTGCTTACCTAGGACCTCTGAGCAAATACTCTGGCAGGAGAGATGTCCCTCAGTGCCTGCACTAACCATAACTCTTTTTGTAAAACAAAATGAATTGTATGTCATCTTGGCTTTTCCTGGAGATGCCTCCTAGACTTTTGCCAAAATCCCTCTTGGGCTGCCAGTTGACCTCTGTGGTTTAGACAAGGGAGAAGGTAGAGGACAAGGAGTTGGTGAACCCACAGTATATCTCAGACTAGCAGTGAAGTTTACAATTTCGGTTACTAAAATCATCTAAATTATTGATCAGAAGATAAAAGTAGCTTTTCTCATAGGTAAAATCTTTTAGCTATTGGGACTTATGCAAATAGTCACACAAAATTCACCAGCAATAATGATAAGGTATTTGTTTTTATTTTTCACCAGTATTTGAGCTTTCAGTCTACTTTATTTAGTTGATGTAATGATAATAAAATAATCTGTAAATTGTACCCTAGTTTTGAACTTTATTGTGAGGATTTGCTGAGCATAAATGATATGGCTGACTATATGACATATCTCTTATTATCCTTTATTTTAGAATTCATTTCAGTTGGAATTTCTTTTATGAAAGAGCATTGCATTACAGTGCAGAAACCAGAAATTTGAGTCCCATTTCAGTTCCTTGTAATGCTTATTGTAGTCTTTACCCCCTGGAGAGTCTGGGCAGTCTGAAGAGCAGGAAGCAACATACAGCACCATGTGCTACCAAGATTCCCAAGAAGAATTAACCAATAACTGCTCATACACAAGCAGTATTTTGTGAACATTTCCAGTGTTTAATCCAAAAGGAAAAACTACCAATGTTTTTGCTAACTTCAGTGCCTTTTGTAAATCATTTTTAATTTTCCTGAACTGCTTTTCCAGGATATACAGCGATACTATGTAGGTGTAAGATTGCTTTTCATTTGTAAAAATTCTGAATTGAAACTTGTGTAAAAAAAAAAAGTTTATTTCAGCCAAGCATGATGGCAAGCATCTGTAGTCCCAGCTACTCGGGAGGCTGAGGCAGGAAGATCACTTGAGCACAAGAGTTCAAGTCCAGCTTGTTTCTTTCAAGTGATAAGAGAGACAGGTTAGGAAAATAGAAATCAAGATTTAGATTTTACTATTCAAAACTGTTACACAGGGTGTTTTCATTTGTTGTGTAGCAGACAAAATCTAGATAGAAGAATCAACAAATTCTATTCTAAAAAGAAATAACATTTTAAAAAGGTGTCTTTGTTCTCAAAAGAAATTGGAATATGGATATTATATTCATACTGATGATCTATTTCCTCTAGAGTCTTAGCATATTGTCCTGTATATTGCTGTAAATATTCAAATCGAAATTAAAAATGTTGTTTCTGCCCTAGTTTTGCAGACTGTTGCTCCTATTTCCCAACTTTCAAGCCTTCTTTATTTCTCCTCTGTATGAGGTGGTATCAGTCCCCACAAATGCACTGTTACTTCTAAGCCTTCAGAAAGCTCTTTCACCTGTGCCTGGCACTGTGCCTTTTTAAAATCTTAAGTAGTATTTTGATGAAATAGCATATTAATCTGAGCACTCAGATTTTGTTTTTAGCTCCTTTCTTAAGCACAGTTGTGAAAAACTTCCTATCACTTAAATAAGCACAAATTTAGTACCTGCAGTTAGCATGGGGACATTTTTTTGTGAGTTAACAGTTGGCACCCGAAGTCTTCAGTTTGAAGGAGGTGATGCCCCTTACAAATTGCACTTGGTTATATTCCTTTCTCACCCATCTCAAAAGAAAATATTTTGGTGGGCCAGATATGGCTCATTCCAGTAATCCTGAGAGGCTGAAGCAGGAGGATTGTGTGAGCTCAGGAGTTGAAGACAGCCTGAGCCAAGAGCAAGACCCCATCTGTATAAAAAATAGAAAAAAAAAAAAAATCAGCCAGGAATGGGGCATGCACTTGTAGACCCAGCTACTTAGTCTAAGGCAGGAGTTTGAGGTTGCTATGAGGTAGGCTGAAAGCACAGCACTCTAGTTTGGGCAACAGAGTAAGACTTTGTCTCAAAAAAGGTTCCATATTAAGGAAAATCTAGGTTATAATTGCTGTGTGTTCTTAGAACACAACAAATCAAACATTGAGTTTCTGCATAACTTTTGAAAGTCTAAACCCTAATATCACATCCCTGACTTCAAATTTAACTTAATCAGCACAAGAATTTTCTTTTTAAGGTTTTTACAGAAGCATGGCTGGGTGGCTTGCTATCTGTTGGTTAAAAAAAACAAAATGCTGGCCAGGCACAGTGGCTCATGCCTGTAATCCCAGCACTTGGGACGCTGAGGTGGGTAGATTGCCTTAGCTCATGGGTTCAGGACCAGCCTAAACCAGAGTGAGATCTCGTCTTTAAAACTAGTGGGTTGTTCGGCAGGTGCCTATAGTCCAACTACTCGGGAGGCTGAGGCAAGAGAATCGCTTAAGCCCAAGAGTTTTAAGTTGCTGTGAGCTGTGACGCCACTGCACTCTACCAAAGGCAACATAGTGAGATACTTGTCTCAAAAAAAAAAAAAAATTTTTTTTCCTGAGGTCCTCCTCCAGTCTCTCCTTTAGATTGGCTAGTGTATCCAGATAGACCATAGGATGTTTCCAACATGAGTTGGGTTCACATCATGAACCCTACAGCTATGACATGGAGAGATAGGAAGGAACCCTGGGGTAGGGGATTGGGGCCAGCTACTTTGTGTAATGTTGTTATTACCCATTACAATGCATTTTGCTTTTCAGCAAACCACCTGCCAACACTGTGTTGTTACCAGGGTATCTATGGAACACATGATCTGGCTTCTAAGCCCCAGGCTCCCACTTATTCAAGACCTCTGGTTATACAGGAGCCAGGACCCTGACTTAAGGCTAAGGCTTGTTCTACAGTGCTATCCCCAGGTCGCTAAGGTCCAGTATCAAGAACTAGGCTGCCCTTCACACTGTCCTAGGAAGCCATGGTTATGATCTTGCATGCCCTTCTCATCTGAGGTCAAACATGAATGTGCCTATCATTTATGTGCTGGCATGGTCTCTGGCTTGTAAAAACTAACTCTAGAAAATGGTGCCTGGTTGCTGTGGCTGTGGTCTCTAGACAACCATCTGTTAGGTTGTCCTGGCCAAGGGCATAGAGAGGTCTCCAGGCTTCTGGGGCCAACTCCTCCAAAGATATCTGGGTAAACACTGGCAAAGCCATAAGCCTGTGGAACAGAACTTTTTGGTTATACCACTCCTGTTGTCACACTGCACAGTTCCCCGTTTCTTTAAAAACAGTCACAATTAGTTTTTAAAAACCAGTAAAATTTTATTATGTACTTATTTCCAAAGTAGACAGAGAAATAGATCAAATATCCCAGTTCTCTTGATTGCAGAAAATGTTCATAACCACTTCGTAGAAATTGTACTATTTTTCCTAAATTAACAGAATATTTGGAATAGATACATCAGGTTTAAATATTTTAATCTGTAAGCATTAAAGATTAACCAGAGGCAAACTAAGATTGAGCTGTTAGTCTGGGATAGTTAACTGAAATTGGACCCCCTACTGGGCTGTAGCCCCTCACCTGTCCAGGTTCACCTGTGTACCTGTTAAGTCCCTGTGCCTGCAAGTCTTAATAATAAAGTAGGTGATCAGATGCAACAGTGTCAGGATGTATAACCTGGAAATGAGAAATAGGTCTTCAAAGCAAGAACCCAGTTGAGAAAAATCTAATGGACAAATATTTACATGACAAAGGGTTTTAAGAAATCAAAGAATGCACAAAGTAAAATGAGTTGTGAACAGACCCCTCACTGCCCTCCTGACAGGAGCCTGGGGTTTGTCCATAGTAAGGGGCTCAGTCGGGCTCCATTCAGTCCCCAAAATAGGCCTAACTTCTGTCTCAGGTTTTTACCTTAAAACCACAGTTATCCTGGCAGATCACATTATGACAGAAAACCTTGCAAAGAAATCAGGCCATCTGATCCAAATTTTTCCCTTTGTAGCCAGAAATACCCAAATTGCAGCATTTTAGGTATTTTTGCTTTTCTGCTGGCCTCTTCCTCAGAAACAACACATAACTGCAACATGGCCTACACAGGGAAGACAGAAGGAACGGCTGGAGCCAGATCATGAGCTGAGGACGAGGATGGAGTCTTGGGGTCCCTCAGGACCTTGTGATCATGTCTGGGGGCATGAACCCTGTGTCCCCAAGGGTCCTGAGTGCCACTCGGCCATTAGGTCGGATCACCAGGTGGGTGATGCTGCCGTTGTTGAGAGAGAGACGGAGCCAACCTTCTGGAGGAAACTGCAGTGCTCTGGGATCAAGGAAGAGAAAGAACATACTAAAGCAAGGGAGGCTTTGTTCCTTAAAATGGACTGCAGCAGGGGATGCTCTGCTCCATGCTCAGACAGGGCCAGAGGCTGGGGTCTCAGCAGAGCTGAGACAAAGCTCTCAGAGCACACACTTGGTGCTGGGCCCCACATTCGTTAAATCTTCCCTGTCTTCAGGGGTTATCAGAGGAAACAGCTGCCTGAGATCAATGGCAATTGATCCATCAAATAAGGGAACTGCCTCTTTGGTATGACTCCAACTCAAAATGTGTCAGATCCATGGTAGCTTCTCACAAATGTGTGTAACTTAACTTATGCTTTTCCTGTATAACAACAAGGGAGCGGAGAAACAGTGCAACACGTTTCTGGAAATCTGTGGTGTTGCTTCCCAGAAGGGACAGTGTAGTGACCCATGGCTCCATGGCATTCTTCCTGCTCTTAGAAGTGCCATTTAGGCACAGTTAATACTTGCTGAGCGCAGTGCTGCTCTAACCTCCCCATCACTGGCCACCCTGTGCCTTCGTGCTGCCTCCACAGCAGGCAGGGTGCCCTTCTGAACTGAAGAGCACAATGGGATGTCATGTGCCAACTGGTGACCACCTGGCTTTCCTCACTGCACTTTATCTGATACAGGTGAGCTCTACTCCCAAATTTCCAATTATTTTTAGTACATTTTCAGCGTTGGAGTCACCTCCTAGTGACTGTCATATAAAAGCAGGAATCAGGGGTACACAAAGGAGTAACTGATAGCTTGAGGCAAATACCATAGCTCTGAGACCATACCTCCTCCCACCAACCGCCTGAGAATCCCAGCTCCCCACATCCTTGTGTTTCTGGGGCAGCTGTCCTCCAGACCATAGTGCTCCCCACTATCCGTGGGATTTTTGCTAGGACTACACATGAGATGCTAGAGGGAAAGCCACCATCCCCAATCCCAGGGACAGGCCCAAGAAAAAAGGAGGCAGAAACCCAGGTCCTGGCTCCAAATAGCATCACTAATCAGTTCTGACTTGTCCCATTACTGCCAGCCTTGTCCTCAAGAGAAGAGAAACCCTCAGCTACTAAAGCCCAAATACTGATTCCTACATCTATGGCACAGGGTCAAATTCTGCATTTAGTGAGATTGTTTGACACATAAGTACGTAACTGGCCTTGCCTCCCAGGGGCCTCTGTGACATGGATGCAGCTCTGGTATTCCTTGGAAAGTGCCTAATTCCAGGACTGTGGCAGAGAGAATACATCCTGAGCCTGGAGCTCCCTGTGGTGCCAGAGATACCTAGGAGCCCAAAGAACACGGGGCCCCCTTAAAGGAGAAGCCTATACAGCCCATGGAACAAAGTGAACATTGATACACTACTTTTCTCTAAGTCAAAGATTATTTCAGGTCAAGCACAGCCTGGCCGGTGTCCTACCTGCAAACGATGTAGCGGATGACATTGGCATGACAGATGAAGATTTCATAACTGTCTTCCTCCTGTTTAGCATCTGCCCGGTGGATGTAGTTCCGAAAGGCAGCCTCAATCCGGGCTCCATCTTCGTAATACTGCTGGGGGCATAATTAGGAGTCGTCTGTGCGAGCACATGGGCAACACCACTATCAGGAGGACAGATCTGCGACTGCCTGGGTGACCTGGAGACAGTGGGCATGTGGGCTGAGGGGGGTGTACTTACCACAGCTTCTGGCTTCCAGTGGGAGACTGGTGGGTCCGGCTCAATGGGGGCGCCCTCCCGCAGCAGATCTGTGCTGACCTTGCAGACGCCTGGGGAGAAGTAGTGGAGCCCAGGCACTGCTGTCACACATAAGCTGGCATCTCCACTGAGGAAGAGCCCCGGGCAGCCTCATACAGAGCACTCACCTGGTAGGTGTTTGCAGATGATGTCAGTAGTCTCCACTGCACGGGTCATGGAGGAGTGGACAATCCTGTTGAACTTCAACCCCAAGCTTGCAAGTCGGAGCCCAGTGAGTTCAGCCTGCTCACGACCTTGAGGCAAAACACTTGAGAGTCATGTGTGCCTGGATCTCTCTTTTACCTACGGCTGAAGACTAGCTAGGCACCAAGTACCATCCTCAGGTCTCCGCCCCCATGTGGCTTAGGCCTAACTGGGGCCCAAGCATCCAGCAAGTAAAAGCACAAGGTAACCTCATTTTCAAACCCCACAGTGTAAAAACACATCTGATCTTATTAATAACAGTGACCTACCAAATGACTGCTGGCGTCATCACCATTTCTGGATCTCTCACACCATTCTTACTCCACTGTGTGGCATACTGCTAGTGTGAGATTACAGATATCAATATGCAAAAACAACTGAGCATCTCAGTGTTACTGAGACTGGATGCAAATACCAATGCATTTTGTCATGTGTTTTAGCAGCTAGTTGAAAACATCCTCAGCAAGTCAGTTTCCATTGGATGTGGTGACATATGTAAACCTGCTTCACTTCCTCCTTGTGCCCAGGAGGAGCCAGAGCAGCTCTTCAAGGGAGGGGCAGAGTATGCTGGAGCACAGGCCTGTAAACCCTTTGACCAAACATGTACATGAATGGGTAATATCTCATTCAAACATATTTTTAAAAATTTAAACACAACTCTGCATTTCCTTCTCTAGGAACATCTCCTATAGACAGCCACATAGAGCCACAGATGAAGGTGGAAGGACATTCCCAGCAGCACTGGTAATTACAACAAGAAACCAGTGACTGTGAGTCTGTCAGGGGACAATTGGGTCTCATCTGCTCAAAAGAACCTCGTGGTGTGGATGCCAAGCAGATCTGAAAGTGCTCAATGGCAGGATCTTCAGCAGTAAATTCAGGCAAGCAAAATGCAGAGAGCACAAGGTATGCTGCTTTCAGGCACCCCAAGGGAGACTACAAAGCCTCTGCTAGAATTTACATTGAATTTGATGCCTATCACAGTAATTTTTAAAAGTTAAGGACATTTTTAAAAGCCTGTCTCCTGGCT
>CAUYON010034083.1:0-19064 GCA_963573935.1 Arctocebus calabarensis
TTTGTAGAGACAGAGTCTCACTTTATCGCCCTGGGTAGAGTGCAGTGGCGTCACACTGCTCACAGCAACCTCCAGCTCTTGGGCTTAAGCGATTCTCTTGCCTCAGCCTCCCGAGTAGCTGGGACTACAGGCGCCCGCCACAGCGCCCGGCTATTTTTGTTTTGCAGTTCGGCCGAGGCCGGGCTTGAACCCGCCACCTTCGGTATATGGGGCTGGCGCCCTACTCGCTGAGCCACAGGAGCAATTTTTTTTTTGAGACAGAGCCTCAAGCTGTCACCCTGGGTAGAGTGCTGTGGCATAGCAGCTCACAGTAACCTTCAACTCCTGGGGTCAAGCGAGTCTCTTGCATCTGCCTCCCAAGTCGCTGGGACCACAGGTGCCCACCACAACGCCCGGCCATTTTTTGGTAGCAGCCGTCATTGTTGTTTGGCAGGCCCAGGCTGGATTCAAACCCACCAGCTCAGATGTACGTGGCTGGCGCCTTAGCCCGCTGAGCCACAGGCGCTGGACCTCTGCTTCCATTCTTGTGCTGGTGTTCAGCCGCAGCTGCCCAAGCTCATCACAGTCCCCCACCTTCCCTTCGGGGGTCTTCCCAGGCTGCCCCCACCTTCCCTTCGGGGGGTCTTTGCTGCTCTGTCCACTCCTCTGCTATTTCTCCTCCCCATGCACCCCACACCCTGGGGGTGAAGCCCTCAGCGTCTGACACTGTGCAGCATTTTGTGCCTTTAGAATAGTTTGACTATGTGTATATGATTTTGTTTAGAACTTGACAGCATCCCTGGAAGTAGGAAGGGGAGATGTGATTTGTCTCCTGCATTTTATCCATGGGGAAGGTGAAGCGAGAGACCCAGAGTGACTTGCAGGAGTCACGTGCTGTAGCGTGGAGACTTGGGGAGTCATGTGCGGTAGTGTGGCCGACTCAGGGTAGCGTGGCCGACTTGGGGAGTCATGTGCAGTAGTGTGGCCGACTCGGGGTGTCATGTGTGGTAGCGTGGCCGACCAACTCGGTGCTGGCTCCCTGAGCAGCACCTCCCTGCCCATGACCACCGACACCTTCCAGTTTCTATGCTCATGAGGGGAAAGGTAAGATTAATCAATATCATGCAGGAAGGAAATCTGCATCCCAGTTGTGTTTTTTTTCTAAAGTTACCCTGAATTTCTTGATGATGTCAGCAGCACTTTGGGCATTGAGAATCACAAACTTTAATGTCAGGCCCTGTATGATTTTAATCTGCTACTGATAAGATGTGTGATCTTGGCCAGGGTAATCTGTTTCTAAAACTGAAATACGTATTGTCTGAAAAATGAGGATGATAATTCCTATGCCATGATGCTCCTGTGATGATTAAATGAGTTCCTGATTAAATAATCCCAGCCAGGGCACCCCAGCAGTGTTGAGTAAAGAATCAGGGATCTCATATTGCTGCTGTGAGATGATGCTCGCAAAAGCTAGTTGTTATTTGTATTGATATTACTCTCGTATATCTTCAGCCATATGATTGCATCTTTAATATGGTTAGTTTTAAATATGGTTAGTCGTAGGAGGGGAAGTTCAGTGAGTTATAGGAAACGCCCACAGTGGGTGGGCCAGCCAAAAGTTCTGTACTTTCTTTTTCACATTTTTTTTTTCATAAGGAAGCTGCAGGGGACAAGAAACATAACTTTTAGGGACTCTTGGCATCTTTTCATGCTAACACTGTCTCGATATAGCAGAATTGAATAAATATGTGTTGACTGAATGAACCCTTTCATTCATACATATCTCCAGAAAGAATGAGACTGAAATTTACCCTCGGAACATGTAACCACAGGTTAAGTACCTAAAAGGACAGTCGCTGTGTCCAAGGTATTCCTTTTTAATTTTAAAAGATATTGCCAAGTTGACCTTCATGCGTCTGTGCTAATTCACGGCTCACCAGCAGGGAAGACCCTGATTCTTTATCAGTACTGCTGCAGTGCCCTGGCTGGGATCACAGGTACGGTCGTGAGGTCTGCCAGACTTTTTAATGCTTGCCAGTTAGAAGGGTGTGAAATGGTATCCATGGTTGTTTCCTATTGAATTTCCTTGATGAATGATGAACGTGAATATCTTTGCACATGAGTACTGGGCATTCTTGGGATGAGTGACGAAGCCGAGAATATTTTCCCATGAGTACTAGGCATTCCTGTGTGAACCTCTGTGAAATCCTACTGATGATTTTTCCTGTTTTTAAACTTGGTGGTTTCTCTTCTTCTTATCCATGTATAGGAGCTCCTTCAATGTTCTGGATACTAACTATTTATTGGTTTAGATGTCTAAACAGCTTTGAAGAATCTATGGGATCAGGATAATTGTTCATGAACAAGTTGTACAAAGGAGAGATTAACCCTCCACATGCGTCCATCCTATTCAGAGTACCATACTCTAGTTGGACATCAAAGCCTTCGGCTTACAGAAAAGGGTTAAACAAATGATGGAAGCATTTTGTAAGCAGTGGACTTCTCAAGCCCTTGAAATGATGGTAGATAACTGGCCCTGAGAGTTCCTCCTGCCAGAAATTACCTTCCCCAAACCCTGGTGGGGCAAGGAACGCCTTCTTGAGCTGTGACAGTCCCTGGGAAGTTGGAGCTAAAGTCAGTCTCCATCCGCAGTAGTACTGTCTAGGACAGGAGGCCAGTGGCTTAGTACCTCACTGCTCTTTTTTAACTATATGTCCCTAAAATCAAATCACATTGAATGGAGATAATGATACCTGCCTAACCTATGCCTGAGGGTGTGAGAAAGATCAAATCAGACCTGGCAGAGGGCTTGGGCTGCTGCAGTCATGAGTGGCCACCTGACTGGGACATCCCATTGGCCAGGGAGAGACCTCCCAATGACCGGGGGTAGGTCTTCCCCTGAGAGGCACCAGGAAGTGGGTGGTCCATCTTTTACTAGCTTCATGTTTTCCCTTCTTGTGATACATAGAAGGATGTTTTCCAACTCTACCCAGGTAACTGGAAAAGATCTAAAGTCTCCGTCTTTCTTTATGGTTGAATAGTGTTCCATGTTGTAGATATAACACAGTTTATTAATCCCATGGGTTGATGGGCACTTGGGTTGTTTCTGAATTCCAGCGATTGTGAATTGAGCTGCTATAAATAACCTATAGCAAATGTCCTTCTGGTAAAATGAGTTTTTGTCTTCTAGGTAGATACCTAGCAATGGGATTGTGGAGTTAAATGGGAGGTCGACTTTTAGCTCTCTGAGGATTCTCCGTATGTCTGTCCAAAGAGGCGGTACTAGTTTGCAATCCCACATCTGACCCATTTGAAGATGTAAAATTAACACAATGGGAGGATCACAACACAATACTACATGCCACACAGGAGCTGCCCTTTGTCTTCAGGAGGCTGGCACCTAGGAGGGCTGTGTAAATACATGGCATGTGGCTAGGCTCTGGGAAGGAACCAGACTTTGCAGAGAGGGGAAACCTCAGTGACCTTCAATCTTTGGGGCCCTGCCCCTTCTCCTCTCACCTGTTGTGTGTACATGTAGGCAGTTTTTTTTTTTTTTTTTTTTTTTGAGACAGAGCCTCAAGCTGTCACCCTGGATAGAGTGCATGTACGCAGTTTCTTCTTCAAGCATGGCCTCCAGACCAGCAGCATCAATCTCACTGGGTAACCATTAGCGATGCAAATTCTCAGCCCTCTCCTCAAAGCTACCAAATCAGAAACTCTGGGGTGTGGCTAGAATCGGTGTTTTAACAAACCCGGTCTTAATTCTGATGCTTGCTGGAAGGTTGAGAACTGAGCCCAGTGCAATAAGCAGGGACTTTATAGCCAGCAAATATGTGTTTAAACCTCAAGTCTCCTATTGCCAACTTGTGACATCAGTCAGTTAACTAGACCCCTCTTGGGTGTCTAAGCTTGCACGAAGAAAAGGAGGATAATGGGTCTACATCATTTCCCTCACAGGCTTACGATGAAAAATAAATGACAGGAAGTTTCCTGACCTTCTGTGTTCCAGGTGTGTCCTTTGGCAAATCATCTTGCCTCTCTCCACTTCATTTTTCATATTTAGTGCAAATTTTTAGTAAACAGGTATGTGTCACTGCATGCTGTGTGCCAGCCGCTGTCATAAACAATACATGATTTTTATTTTATTCTTACAGCAACCTTGTTTGACAACCTCTGTTTTGGTTCAAATCCAGGCAGTCTGCTGTGAGAGTCCTTGCATTAAAGGCAATGTTTTGCAAATAAAAAGTTCTCAACAAATATTTGATGGTTATAATATGGAAATGGCCTGGCACACAGTAGGTACTCCATATATCAACTTCCTTCCCCTTTCTGGTAGTTTACTCAGCTTTTCTTACAAAGCCTCCTTCTGTGGCCAGCCTAATCATAAATTGTACCTACAGCCCAGGAAGCAGTGTCCTTTGTCTGTCTGTCTTCTTTCATGGCCATTTGTGTGCTCTGAGCGAACCAGAGGAGGAAGGAATATATGGTCCAGTGGTGCAGGTGAAGCCACTCTCCTTCAGCCATGCCTGCATGTTTGGGGAATGAACGGCTAAGCTGGAACAGGCTTGAGAGAAGTCCTTGCGAGATCATTTGGTCTGCCTGTTTGGGATGTGCGTTCTGAATTTCTGCTTACTTATGGACCAATCAGGAAATAAAGTGCCTGAAAAGTTCTAAGGGAATGTACAAGCTTCCCCTCCCCCGACTTGCTCAGTTTTTCTTTAAAGTAAATTTTGAAGCTGGGGAAGTTTAACCCACAATATTATAGCAGCGTTTTTTTCCCCTTTCATTTGTTTTACTAGAACAATAAAAAGCCTTATTCTTTTTCAATTCAGAGTCTCACTCTTTGTTCTTGAAAATTCTCTTTGGTGTTGCTCTCAAGATGACCTCGCTTGCTAAGCATGACTCACCGGTCCAGTGACTCACAAGTGGTCGTGTGGGGCATTGTCCAGGCACTTGGTGGCCAGCAGAAACCAGTCGCTGACACGGGGCATCACGTCCATTGACTTTTGCTTACCGTGGTCATCGGTACCAGTTTATTTGAAGCTGGAGGCCTGCCAGAGACTCAGCCTTGTTGCAGAAAGCTCTGAGGCTTGGCTGCGTCCTTGTTCCTTAACTGGTTGCAGCCTTGAGGTTTATGTGGCCCTGCTTGAAAAGACCACAGAATCAGGAGGTCTCAGGCTTCTGTAAATACTGTGTCAGAGGAAAGTAAGGCCTCTTTTTATTTGATGAAGAAGACTTCAAATGTCTTTCAACTTGATTTTTTCTAGAAGGTCATTAAGGACGGATAGACAAATGGACACGTGATAAAGCAAATACCGTACTTGGACGTGGGCTCACGGTACAATACTTTCAACTCTTTTGCATGCTTGAAACTTCTCAAAATACAATGTTAGATAAAATGCACATTGCCTTAGCAATGACTACACTTTTGAAAAAATAATTACTTCTTCTTTCTTTTCTCCTACATCCTCCTACTCCCAGCATCGGTCTTTGTTGGGGCCACTGACGGGCAGTTAGGTGACCCTGTATGCTTGGGGTTTAGATTCTTCCTCATGTAATTCCCACAGCAACCCTACAGACTAGTTATTATTGCCCATATTGTATGAGGAAACTCAGACTCCAAAGGGGTAGTTTGACCTGTCACAGACCAACACCAGCCTCACAGCGTTTATGGGGCCTGCCATGGTGCGTGTCAGAATTTGTGCCATGCTCCTCCTGGCAGTAGCTTGTTTGATCTCACCCCACTGGATGATGTTGCTTCCATGTTGCTTTGATTTGCAGACTGGGAAACAGGAACTTAGCAAGGTGCACTCAAGCTCGCTTGCTCCAAGGGCCAGTCAGTGGCAGACCCATGTCGGCACCCATCCCTTTCTGCTTGAGAGCCCTTGCCCTACTCGTCAAGTCCAATTCTTGGCTTTCTTTTGCTTTAGTCTGTAAATCAGCATAGCTGTGGAAACCTCCTGACCCGAGGCCACAAGCCCCTGAGCACAGAGCTGTGTCATTCCTAGTGTTCAGAGCAGGGCCTGGCGTAGTGAGTGTTACTGACATTACCGAATGAAAGCCTGTGTCCTTGAACGGGGGCTCCCACCACCTCCTCCTTCACCCTCTCAGCCCCCAAAGTGCTCTCGCTGGGCACACCCTGGCCACCCTGGACTTGGTCCTTGGAGATAAAGATGCCTGTTTCTTGGATGTGGTTTATGGGCCAACAGCTCATTTGGTGGCTGATAATTAAGGCACATGTTCCTTTTTGGTCTGAAGTTGTCAAAGAGGGCCAAAAAGTTATTATCCACTGCCAAGGAAAGATGGGCGCAAACACAACCACAAACACCAACAAAACAACACAGTAAAAGTTAAAATTGCCCCAAACTTTCTGAGCATCTTCAAATTGTGGAAGTTAGACCAACTTCAGGACCCTAGTGCCATGAAGCTTTTGCTCTGTATCTACATTTACTATTGGACTCCAGGAATTTGGAGGTGATCACTGGAATTTGTCCTCTCACGCGTGGCCAAGCAGGTGGTGGCTTGGCCTTACGCTCATGTGGTGCTTACTTTTACCCGTCTGCCTTTGTGCTCTTCGGAGCAGCCTGGTACATACACAGGGCAGCTGTGATTATCACTGCTCGGTAGATGGCGAAGCTGATGTCAGAGTGGGTAAGTCCTCCGCTGCAGGCCAGGCGCAGCTACCACAGGGCAGGTGCACATTCCTAGCTCAGCAAGCTTTTATGTCAGCACCGCATTTAGCCCGGTGCCTTCTGAGGATGAGAGCAACACCTACATATGTTGCTTTTTTGTTGCTCTTCTCCCAATTTAGGTCCTGGATTGGGTCAGTTAGTCCTTCTGGATATCGTGTTACTGGTCTGTATAATGGGGAATAAACACTGCCCACATTTTCCGTAACGTAAGTTAAATGTCACCTCTCCTGTCCCTATCTAAAATGGCACCCCTGTTCCCTACCTCAT
Source organism: Arctocebus calabarensis (assembly GCA_963573935.1). Lineage (NCBI taxonomy): Eukaryota > Metazoa > Chordata > Mammalia > Primates > Lorisidae > Arctocebus > Arctocebus calabarensis. Next base: position 6,939 of record CAUYON010034083.1, read on the forward strand.
TACCTTTTTTTATTTTTCTTCACATTTATTGTCATCAATTATATGTTTATACTTGTTTACATGTTGCCCATATGAATCCTCCCACCAGAATGCAGTAGGCACTTGAGAGCAGGGACCTGAACCCCCCCCAGGTGGAACGGGGCCTGGCACAAATAACCCATTGTTCTCTGGGTGATTGAAGGGATTGGATGGGTGGATGAATCTGAGCTGTGTAGACTCAAAGTCTGCCTGAATGACTGAAAGATTTGCTTGAATCTTCCTGGTCCTTGCACAGAGGGCTCAGATGGTTTGGCTCAGTCGCTAAAGTCTCCTGAGAATCAGCTGGTGCACAGGTGCAGTGGGCTCCATCAGCTGTCCACGGGCAGACACCGTCCCCGCGCTGCAGTGGGCGCGTGGGTACCGAGCGGGCTCTGCGGTGCTGGCCCCCTACTGTCCAGTCCCAGTGCTCAGCAGAGAGCTAGGTCCGCAGAGGTGAAAGAAATGTGTGTCAAGTGAATGAATATCTAAGACAAAACAGAATACGGGACTCTTACGCTGCCTCCAAAGTCGAGGAATCCCCGACACGCCTGGCTCAGGGCACAGACATCCCTTCCTGGCTGAGCTCAACCTCTCCAGAGACTGAAGGCGCCAACGCGCAGCAGCTCCGGATCCGGCTCCGCGCCGCGTTTTGGAGCTGGTGTTTACGTCTGCCCGCATCCCGGTCCTCTGCTCCGGCAGCGGCGATACCCGCACCCGACCTGCGCCAGTACCACGGCCGGCTCGGGGACTTCGCCCAGACCACCGTCTGCGAATGACAAACCAGTCAGGCTTGCAGAATCGGCCCGACTTTCCTGCAGAGGGAGGAAGCAGAGAATGAAGGATTCTGAAAATAAAGGTATGGGGTCGCCTGGGGGGGGGGGGAGGTTCGGACGGGGATGGGTTGTCCCTGCACAGACGCCTTCACTTGCATTGAGGCGGATGTGGCATTACTGTGTCTCTAGTTATATAATAAATATGATGACTTTTAAAATGACTAGCTTCTAGTTTCCAAATATTGTGTCATCCAGTCTTCCATTTTCGTAGTACTAAATATAACTATACTTTTGCATTCTGCATTTAGTGTTGGCTGAGCAGCACGCATTTCCGTGTCACAGATTCCTTATAATAGCTCCCAGAATTTTGGTAATTTTATTTCGAGGGTGTTCCCAACAGTTAATAATGAATATGTAGGTTTTCCGTGCATTATTAGAATTGGAATATGTGAAACACCTGGGACTTAAAACAGTTTGGGTTCTCAAGATAAACGTTGGCAAAGAATCCCTTAACGACCATTAATCTTTTCAGGAGGGCCCTGTGGGGAGCGTCCTGACCTTCAGAACCGTTTATCTTGCGGAGACGCCGGTGCCCCCACCCCGGCCGTCCCCCTCAACCCCCCGTCAATTCTGCTGGGGGTGAAAGAGTAGAAATGGAGTTAAATGACAACCCGGGAAAGGGGAGCACTCCGCGAAAATAAGCCAACCAGATTTTAAGTTCCACAAGGCTCCTGGAGGCTCTTTAAATTTTCTGCCGCAGTTGGGGGAGGAGCGGTAGGCCCCTCCGGCTCCCCGGAGGCTGCGAGAGTCCGGGTCCTATCTCCGGGGCAGGGGGGCCGCCGTCTCCTCCTCGCCTGGGTCTCCGTCCCTGCCCGGAGCGCGGGTGTCAGCGCCGTCGCCCGCCTGGTTCCCCCGCTGCTCTCTCCGCCCGGCCACCTCCCGGCGCCGTCAGGAGGCCACAGCGCCCGGCCCGGGCGGGGGAGCAGGTGCAGGCGGGTCCCACGCGACCCTCCCGCGCCCGGCCAGGCTGTCGGGGTGATCTGTGCAGCGGCACCGCAAGGCCCCGCCGACCTGCGCACACCCTGGCACGGCCTTGTCCAGTCCCCGGAAGCCTGCGGCTCGGACCGGGACTTGCGACGGGCCGCAGTGTATACGCTTCTGTGCGCGCGCGCACACATGCAGTGTACACACTCACATCTGCATTCCGCATTTAAAAAAGGGAAAGGGAAAAACACCTTGCACACGACCTGACGCCAGTAGGGACAATGGGATTTTAATCCACTCAACTGCAGTGACAGCTGTTAAGCCATCTCACTTTTCCTAACCGAGGTTTTAAGAAGGCCTGGCTAGCTGGTGTCGGGTATTAACATCTCCCAGGTTCTGGATTTCCACATCCATGAATTGATCCGTGTGGTTTGGGTGTTTAAATTTTAATTCAGCAGCCTTAGTAAGGAAGAAGAAACCCGGCAGCCTGGGCCTGGTAGGCGCAGGAAGGAGCTTCTCCCCTCCCAGCCACTCTCAGGGACACATTGTGTGTGTGATCAAAGTACCTAAAATTAACCCTAAGAATGTGGGCTTTCCTGTGTTTTTTCAGAAACCTGGAGAAAGGGTTTCTAGCGGGAAGAAGTTTGCTTATTTGCCAAGTCATGCTAGGCCGGGAACATGATTTAGAAAAATATAAAGATGCCTGAGTCAGCCGGAGGTTCCGGCTGAGGCTAACATTCACCATTGAACGAATTGAAACCTTGGATTTCAGTGTAGCAGCGTGATTCCGAGCCAGATTTCCAGCCTTTTTTCCAGAAAAATAAGTATCTAAAATTTTTTTTTCTTTCTTTTCTTTTTTTGAGACAGAGCCTCAAGCTGTCAGCCTGGGTTGAGTGCTGTGGCATCACAGCTCACAGTAACCTCAACTCCTGGGCTCAAGTGATTCTCAGGCCTCCACCTCCCAAGTAGCTGGGATTACAGGCGCCTGCTACAACGCCTGGCTATTTTTTGGTTGCAGCCATCATTGTTGTTTGGCGGACTGGGCTGGATTCAAACCAGCCAGCTCAGGTGTATGTATCTGGCACCTTAGCCGCTTGAGCCACAGGTGTCCAGCCCTTTTTTTTTTTTTTTTTTTTTTTTTGAGACAGAGTCTTAAGCTGTTGCCCTGGGTAGAGTGCTAGGGCATCACAGCTCACAGCAACCTCCAACTCTTGGGCTGGAGCGATTCTCCTGCCTCCTCCACCTCCCAAGTAGCTGGGACTGCAGGCACCTGCCACAAAGCCTGACTATTTTGGGGGTGTAGTTTTCATTGCTGTTTGGCAGGCCTGAGCTGGTTTCAAACCTGCCAGCAGCGGGTGTATGTGGCTGGTGCCCTGGTGGCTGAGCTACGGGTGAGGAGGCATATTTACAGTTGTCATTTCACTTTGTATTGGAAAGAGCTTTGGGGGTTAGGGTAGGCAGGTTCCGATTTGTTCAATCTTAAGTTATTAATGACGGTGGGCAGAACCTTTTATTTCTTTGGGTCTCTGATTCTTTATCTCTAAAATGGGGAGAATTTAGACTAGATTACTGTTTTTCAGATTGTATGTGGTGAGAAAACAATTTAGTGTTTTTTTTTTTTGTTTGTTTTTTGTAGAGACAGAGTCTCACTTTATCGCCATCCGTGGAGTGCCGTGGCATCACACAGCTCACAGCAACCTCCAACTCCTGGGTTTAGGTGATTCTCTTGCCTCAGCCTTCCAAATAGCCGGACTACAGGCGCCCGCCACAACGCCTGGCTATTTTTTTGTTTTGCAGTTCGGCGGAGGCCAGGTTTGAACCCGCCACCTTTGGTATGTAGGGCCGGCTCCCTACTCACTGAGCCACAGGTGCCACCCAATTTAGTGAGTCTTAAACAACAATTTAGATAGATGGAATAGAATAGAAAACATGAGCAGCCATTACCCAGACAAAGGTTACTGCTTCTTGAAACTTCTGCTCTAGATGTTTTATACTTGTGTGATATGTAGGTATGGGCTGTATTCTGAGTCAGATCTGTTTTTTACTGTGAATTTCAGTCCATAAAAATTTGAGGAACACTGAAATAAGTCATAGCTTATGTACTTGGTTTTCAAGGAGTCTGTAAACTGAAGTTTTATATGTGTATACCACATATATTTGTAAACATATATGGTCACTATGAAAATTTTCAGACTGTCTTATGTCCATTATTTCACTTCCAAGAAACACAGTGGATGTCATCTTTTTTGGTTCATCCAGGCAAGTTTCAACTTGCTGGGTTCATAGGTGTTGCTGGGAGGGCTTCATTTGTTTCTGTCTGGATGGGTTTTACTTTTCATGATTTTTGTGTATCTTGAAATTTTCAAAATCACAATGACCCACTTATACATAAATACATTGGTAAATATGTATTTACCAATACATAATATATGTATTATATCATTACATAATGACCCACTTACACATAAATACATCGGTAAATATGTATTTAAAGGAAGAGTTTTCCTTAGATTTTCAAAGGAGTTTACGACCCAAAGAGATTATGAATTATTAAGTTTCTGAGGTCCTCCAATCCTCTGCCAAGCCAACTTCTTTGAGATCAAAGAATCCCTTCCAGGCTGGGAGACAGGTATGTGTTGACAGAGACAGATGAGTGGGGGATACAAGGTGGCAGGTGTGTAGACAAGCCTAAGCCAATCAGACCATGAGACCTACTTGCGGGTACAAAGGCCAGTTGGTGACGTGAATATTAAACGTAAAAATACTGAACATTGAGAGTGTCTATGTGGAAAAGGACCACAGAAGAAGAATTGAAGTACCATGTATTGTTTGGAAGTCGACTTTCTTTGTAAAGACTAAAAAAGAGAACTTGGCAACATTTTCAGGGGTTGATGAGGGCAAATAAATGGTCAGGAAGTTGGATGTGAGTTTTTTTAAGCTCCTGTCAGAGGCCTGGTTCAGTTATTGTTGAATTATGATGTAATAACTGCCTTCCTTCCTTCCCCACTTTTTAGTTAAACTTAAGACAGTTCAGTGAGGTTTTTAAATACAAAAGACATGGTATGACATTTACCCAGCATATCTCAGAATTTTTTGAAAGCCAAGAAAAAAAATTATGTATAAGGCCAAAAGAAGAAAATAGGTGAGTAAGTTAATAAGTTGATATTGGCAAATATGACACCTAATTATAATAATAGCAGTCATAGCTCCTGTTTAATGGCCAACTCCAAGCTGCTTTATACATTGTCACAACACTGCGAGGCAGTAGGTATTTTACATGTAAAAAATGGAGTATGAGGCCAATCACCTGTAATCTCAGCACTCTGGGAGGCCCAGGCAGGTGGACCCCCTGAGCTGAAGAGCTCGAGACCAGCCTGAGCAAGAGTGAGATCCCATCTCTACTAAAAATAGAAAAACTAGCCAGGCACAGTAGTCATAGCTACTCAGGAGGCTGAGGCAGGAGGATCACTTGAACCCAGGAGTTTGAGGTTGGTGTGAGGTGTGATGATGCCATAGTACTCTACCCAGGGCAAAAGAATGAGAATTTGTCCCCAAAAAGAAAAAATGGATTAAGAATTCTTTATAGGGACACATAGCTAGTAATGGCAGAGCTAGAATGCAAACCCAAGTCTCTTTATCTCCAAAAACATTCACATGTAGGTAAGAGCTTTCAGATAAGTATTCTGTAAAATTACGGTTTTTAATGAAATTGTCAACATCATTTATTGTTAGAATTGCTTTACCTATTACTAATATGAAAACAAAATGGAAACCCCCTTAAAAGAGTCTGAGTCAGCATTTAACTTTTTGGAGATTATAGGTTCAATAAGGTATTTCATTCCTTTTTTTTTTTTTGAGACAGAGCCTCAAATTGTCACCCTGGATAGAGTGCTGTGAGATCACAGCTCACAGCAACCTCCAATTCCTGGGCTCAAGTGAGTCTCTTGCCTCTGCCTCCAAAGTAGCTGGGACTACAGGCGCCCGCCACAACTCCCGACCATTTTTTGGTTGCAGCCGTCATTGTTGTTTGGCGGGCCCTGGCTGGATTCGAACCCACCCGCTCAGGTGTATGTGGCTGGCGCCTTAGCCCGTTGAGCCACAGGTGCCAACCCTCAATAAGGTATTTCTGACTCCTTTAGGAAAGACTGCCTCAGTCTGCAACAATGAGATTGAGCTAGGCATAAACTGCCCTCATTAATGGGATAGAAGGGCTTTGCCCCTTTTGAAAAGTGATGTCACTGGTCATTGTTTTCTTCCTGATACTGTAACTGGCACTTAGCATTTTATTGTTTGTTTCTAAATTTTGTTTACATTCTTTCAGCAAGACAATTAAATTCACTTCTTGCTTTCTGACAACTTTAACAAAATTACTATTTTTCCAGTTTTATTTTATTTTTACTTGACAAATAATAACTGTATGTTGATGGGGCGCAGTGTGACGTTTCAGTACATGTGTACGTGGTGGGATGATCAAATCAGGTTCACCGGCATATTCACCACCTCAAATATTTCTTAGTGATGTGCATGTTTAAAGTTCTCCCTTTTCATATATGCACACACCACATCATTAACTCTGCGCTGTGTGTGTGGGGGGCAGTAGAAGGCATTCCTGACACTGTGCAGCTGATCCACGTCTCTCTTTGCCCACACCCCAGCCCTGGTAGCCACTGTTCTCTGCCTTCTGTTTCTGTGAGTTTAATGTTTTTAAATTCCACATATAAGTGAACTCATGTGGCATTTTACCCTCTGTGACACTTTAAAATGCCATTCTCTGATTGTTTGTTCCTAGTATATAGAAATATAATTGATGTGTATATGTGCTAAATTTACTTGTTAATTTTAGTAGTTTTAGATAACCCCCCCACCTCCCCCCACCCCCGTCTCATTGCGGTAACTAGGATTTCTTTTACAATGTTAAATATAAGTACTGTTGGCGAGTATCCTTATCTTGTCTTGATGGGGGGGTGGAGAAGCTGTGAATTTTTCACCATGAAGTACATTTGATGTGAGATTTATATAGGTACTTTTTATCAGATTAAGAATGTTACCTTCTATCCCTAGTGTGCTGAGTTTCTAATGGTGGATCAGTCCTGAGTTTTATCAATTATTTTTCTATATCACGATGATCACGTGATCATTCTGTTTTATTCTGTTAGGATCTCACAGCACTTCAACTCCACGCATTTGTCTTCTCCCTCAACCCATCTTCTGCCTTTGCTGTTATATCATTTAAATGTATGTAGTTAAACCCCATGGGACACTAAAATTGCTATTTTGTAAAATTAGGGTGCATGTAGACTTACAGCATGTTTACCCTATTCATTGCTTTTTTTTTTTTTCCTGAACTGTTTTGTTCCCTCCAGGATCTTTTTGTATTGCCTAAAACCTCCTCTTAGTATTTCTTGTAGAGCATATAAGAGAATAAGAGAATATTCACAGATTTTAGGGATCTGAAAATGAGTTAATGGTGCCTTTGCTTTTGAAGAACAATTGCACAAGGTGTGTGAGTCCTGGGAGGCAGGTGCCCCAACATCTCAGTGTCACTCCATCGTCTTGTGGCTCCCATCCTTGCTCAGAAGAGTTGGCTGTCGTTCTTGGTGTTGCTGGTTGATGTTACATCTTTTTTCTTTGGTTGCTTTTAATATTTTTCTTTCTGTATTTGATTTTTAACAGTTTTCTTAGGTGGGATTTTTCTTGTATTTATCCTAGTTGGGGTTTTCAGCCTTTTCTGAATATGTATGTCTTGATTTTGGGGGGTAATTCTCATAATTCTCAGCTATTTTCTATCTCTTCAAATATTGTTTTACTCCTTACTCTCCTCTCTTTCCAGGACTTTAGATACTTTTTTGTTAGAACTTTTCACCCTGCCCCTTATATCCTTTCTTTATTTCTTGTATACTTAGTTGTTTCTGTCTTTCTCAGTTTGGGTATTTTTTACTGGCCTGTCTTATAGGCAGCAAACTACCTCTGTTTGCTGTGTCTGATTTGTTGCTATACAATCTATTAATTTTTATTTTTATTTTTATTTTTTTTCCATTTTTTTTTTTTTTTTTGAGACAGAGCCTTAAGCTGTCACCTGGATAGAGTGCTGTGGCATCATAGCTCACAGCAACCTCCAATTCCTGGGCTCAAGTGAGTCTCTTGCCTCTGCCTCCCAAGTAGCTGGGACTACAGGCGCCCACCACAACACCCGGCCATGTTTTTTTTTTTTTTTTGGTTGCAGCCGTCATTGTTGTTCGGTGGGCCCAGGCTGGATTTGAACCCGCCAGCTCAGGTGTATGTGGCTGGTGCCTTAGCCCATTGAGCCACAGGCACTGAGCCCAATCTATTAATTTTTAAATTTTATTTTGTATTCTTCAATTCTAGAATTTTTATTAGATTCTTTTAAAAATAGATTATCTTGTCATTTGAATATACAAAACAGTCATTTTTAAAACTATGTTTGATGACTTTAGTGTACAGCTCACTTGTGAGTCTATTTACCTTTTCTGCTTTTGTTTTTGGTCCTCTCTCTTAATACGCCTCTGATTATTATTATTATTATTTTTATTTATTTATTTATTTATTTTTATTTTGAGACAGAGCCTCAAGTTGTCATCCTGGATAGAGTGCCATGGCATCACAGCTCACAGCAACCTCCAATTCCTGGGCTCAAGCAGGTCTCTTGCCTCCTCCTCCCAAGTAGCTGGGACTACAGGCGCCCGCCACAACACCCAGCTATTTTTTTTGGTTGCAGCCGTCATTGTTGTTTGGTGGACCCAGGCTGGATTCGAACCCGCCAGCTCAGGTGTACGTGGCTGGCGCCTTAGCCTGTTGAGCCACAGGCGCCGAGCTTGCCTTTGATTTTTAAAAGTTAAATATGAAACGTTGTGGATGGAGATGTTCTGGATGATACCATCCAGATGCTGAGAGTGTTTATCCTATTCTTTGCCAAGGATAGAAAGGAGATCACTCCAATCAGTCAAGCACTTGTTCAGATAAGGCTTTTGCAGACTTTTAAGGTTTGGTTACTTCGGGTTTCTCCTGGTCTGAGATCACCAGGGGAATAGCTGGGAGTCTGGGATGCTTCTCATCACCCTTCCCCTTGACAGGTCCTAAACTCCAATCTTTGTCTCCTTCATACTGTGAGTCTGCTGAAAACTCTATTCTGCAAAATGGTTGTTGTGCCTTTCATTTTCTTTCTCTTTGGCTTCTTTTTGTTTGTTTTTTGAGATGGTCTGCCTCTGTTCCCTGGGCTGGAGTGCAGTAGCATCATCACAGCTCACTGTAGCATCCAACTCCTGGGCTCAAGGGATCCTCCTGCCTCAGCCTCCCAAAGTGCTGGGACTCCAGGCATGAACCACTGTGCCTGGCCTTTCCTTGGCTTCTTAACCTTTGCCCTGTACAGTGGAGCTGATGACACCTCAAAGAGAGAACTGGAGTCATGCTTACTTCTCCGAACCCTCTAGGACGTGCCTTTCTAGTCTTGAACTCCACTTTTTGTCTCTAGAGCCCATGAGACTTATGGAAATTCTGTAGGCCTGTCTCTGAGCAGCTGTCCCTGCCTGGAGACTCAGCAGGTATGTGAGTGGGAAAGTAGGCTTACACAGAGCCGGGCATGGTTTATTTGCCCTCCCCCACCCCCATTCTTTCAAGACCTAAGTCCCCAAATCCTGGCAGACTATTACCAACTTCACAATTCTTGGTCCCTGGGTCAATAGATATTGATGCAAGACTGAAAAATAAATTTATATAGGCTGGGCTTTATGGGGCAGGGCTTTTCTTTGGACAAAAGGGGGACAGGGCTAGTTGAGGAGCATCCAGATGGCTCTCTGGACAAAGTAAAGAACTTTGCAAGGAGAGAGAGAGGAAATTTAACTCCAGCAATTGAAATCAGAGCACAGAGAGGTGGTTTGTTGGCAGCTACCTGTCCAGCGATCATGCTTTTCACATGTTGGTGTCTCGTTAGCAGGGGAAACCTCCACACTTGGTCATGACTTTTGGCATTAAAATGAGGCCAAAGACCTCTGAGCATCAGCCTGGGGCCTTCATCTGGGCAGTGCCCAGTCGGTGCTGGCTCTGTGCAGACAGCAGAGCTGCCCTCTCTGAAGTTACTGTTAATCATTTTCAAGGCTCTTGTTCGGTTTTGTGAGCAGACTTGAGCTGTAGCTCAAGGGTCAGACATTTCCCAGTGTCTACTTTTCAGTGTGTCTGTTAGATACTAATAAAAATAAAACAATGAACTAACTTTTTAATGTTAAATGCAAACTAGAGTGCCAAGGACAAAAAAGCTTGAGAACCACTGGCAAACCCATGCTCCTCGTTTTGTAGGTGAGGAGCCTGGAGCCTGGGGAGGGGGTCCATGGCTTAAGACCCTGGCCCTGGTTCCGTCTCACTTCCTAGCTTGTTGATCAGAGCCCAGGTGCCCTGAAACAGTCCTCCCTGCTCCCTCTTCTTCTCTCCTTCTCCATCCTCTGCCCTGGCCAGTTAAAAAAATGATGCTTTTAGCTCAGGTGAACTTAGAGATGGTTGTTTTGTCATCTGAGAATCATTTGACCACATATGCTGAGAAAACAGGGAAATACTTGCCTGTGAAATTTAACAAGCCCAGCACGAGGTTTGCTTGATCCTTTTTCTAGGCCACTTTTGTTTGGTGCCTTGTGGTTTAAATTTAGAATATATACTCACACCTGGCGTTGTGGGGGGGGGATGGGTTGTGCAGAGATTGAATCCAGCTGTGACCCCTGCTGCTGCGACAAATTGGGGAAATCTGGGAACCAGTATTTAGGAGGTGGTGCAGGGAACTGGCCTTAACTGGGGCAAGGAACAGAAGCAGAGGGGACTCTCGCCTTCCCCTCCCGCCCCTGCAGGGGTTGGCCTACTGAAGACAGAGTGAAAGTATTTCAGAAATGAAATATTAAAACATATATTACATAGTTTGATAGATAATTACTAATATATTGTTAGTGAATACTAGCATAATATTAATATTTCATATTAAAACCAGAATATTAACACATGCATCTAAATGTATACACATAAACACACACACATGCGCAAATGGAGACTCACACATATGTAGCTTGGAACTGGTCATGAGGCATTCTGGATTCATTCTATTTCCTCCAAGGCTAGAATTTGAATTTTCAGCAACTGCTCCTCTGTCTGGGGTCTACTCAACTCCCATCTGCCCCTTGGCTCTACTCCTCCCTGGGCTCCATGCCCTCCCCATAGCCCCTCCCTACGCCCTCCCCCCACCCTCCCCCACCCTCCCCACTCTCCCCCTACCCTACCCTCCCCAGACCCTCCCCACACCCTCCCCACACTCCCCCTACCCTACCCTCTTCCTCACTGACCTATCTCTGCCTGCTCCTCCAAACCCAATCACTACATAATCTCCAACATCTCATCCTCTTCAAACATATCCTTCTTCTCCTCCACCACATCCTCACCCTCCATCTTCCCCCATTCCTAGGATGTGACTATTGGTACGATATGAGCTAGCATACATAAATTCTCATCTTTCCACCAACAAATTACCATTAGCAGGATTATTGGAATGGCTTGTGTTTGCATTAATATCTCCAATGTCTTTCTGATTTCCACCCTCAAGTCTTTTGTTCGATTTAGGTCCTGCCTCCTTTTAGGGGACACTAGTTTGTTAAGCTTTTGAGTGTAGGATCTGGGAAGGATATCTGTAACATGCATTCCTGCATACAGGGGGATGCTAGTACAGGCCTACTTAAAGAAGGTCATGAAGAGTGTACTGACCTGGATACTAATACCTATGGAACTCAGAGGAGAAACATCCTGGGGAGGGAAGCAGCCAACCAGTTAGATATGTGCTCCAAGCCTATACAGGGGCAAAAAGAACCTCTATTCCCCAAAGGGATCAAAGACGTAGGCATGGTACCATTGGTAGGAACGTACAGGGAAGAGAGATTGATCAACACCTGAATCTGGAAGAAGTGGTCTGAAAAAACAAACAAACAAACAAAAAAAACAACAAAACAGTGTGACTGCTTTACCATCCCCTGAAGCCCCAGGAGCAGGTGACAGTTCTTAAAATCAATCACAAGGTGAAGTTCGGGAGCATCACCCACTCACCTGAATCTAGCTGTCACCAGGGGCTCCAGAATCTGCCCTCCCAATTTAACCTACTTCAGCTTGAGACCCCGAGGAGACCCTCACCACTTCCATGTACTGAGAGGCAGTGAGCCACTGGAGGTGGAGACAGAACTTAAGGTTAGAGCATCAACCAATCAGGGCTCCTGATAGGGCATTACCAGGGAGACCAGGCTTGCCTTGACTGTGACCAACGACAATGAAAGGAGTTAAGGATTTGAGACTAGGTTATCAACTCTTATTAATT
>CAUYON010034084.1:0-10561 GCA_963573935.1 Arctocebus calabarensis
TTATATAGTGATCAAGAAAATGCCATGAAGGCTATCTGTAACAGTACGATGAAAACATTTCTGAATGTATATGAATCATGCCCTATGATTGCACCAATGTACAGAATTATGATTCAATAAAATTATAAAAAAAAAAATTAATTATTTTCTTTGAAGGAACACCGAGGTCCAAATAATCTCAGGGCAACCAAGTGTCATTTTCTATGTGATTTAGTAGCAGAGCAACCCTGCCTTGTACAGCATCCAGTTTCCAATTTCTAGGTTCCTTTCTGTTCCCACAGCCAGATTCACATCAGAGTTCACTGCCTGAGGTCAGCACCAACTCGTATTACCCACTAGCCATCATGGTTGTGGAGGTTTTATAGGGAGAAACATCAGCACTCAAACCTGCAGTTGGTGGGCAGATGCCAAAGGAATCAGTTCATTCTGCCTGAGCAGGCTTCAGGCTGGGAGTGCAAGTACAAAAGCTGACCAAATGTTTGAGGTTAATCTCAGGGACAGTCCTAATCTAGAAACCAGTCTAAGATCTCCCACTTTCACCAAAGGTCTGAGTCTTCTGGTTAGATTTACCATTGTTAGGTATTGTATACACATGAACCGTGGTAGTTAGCAATCACAATTTAGAACTGTAGCAAATAGCAATTTAAAGTTGATGAATAGGTGGTACACACAATCTAATTACTCTTTATTTATTGCATTGATTTATGCTTCTATCCCCAGGCCAAAGTAAATGGGGAGGAAAAGTATGATAGCCCGTATAGCACAGTTGTTAAGAGTTTGATGCCGTAGTCCAGCAGGCGTACGTTTGAATCCTATTCTAAAGAATGGGATATAGGTAAGCTTGACAGGTTGTACACCCAAAACCTAACAGGCCCCTAGCCCCTCACACCTACCTCCTCAAGCTTCTGTAAGCACTAACTAAAAAAATACACATGCAATTCTGAACTCAGTGTCTGGTGCAGAGGAAGCACCCGAAAAGGCTAATTTCTAATGATGTTGCTGTTTGCTTACTCTCAGCTTGCCTCTGTCTATACTCTGCTATTACTACATAATGTGGTATAAGCAGCAAATACCACAGAGGCAAAGCCTCCACACATATGCACTTTCTTGTGATTTTTAGAAATGCTGGGCTCCTAGAGAACAAATAGCTGAAACAAAATTAATATATGACTATTTGGCTAGCTGTTACTTAGTGGCTGGTTGCTTGGCCAGCTGGCTACGGGGACAAGAGGACTGAGAAACATCAGCACCTGATTGCCTGGTGAAAGGGTGCTGGGCATGGCCGCTCCCTGACGGTAATAACAAAGCTCCCAACAGTTACAAATCTTTGCCTTTCCCTGAAAAGTTCAGCCCTTCTTTGCTCCCTGAAGTCTGCACCTAAAACAGGTAGACTTCTACTGTAATATTGTAGTATAGACCCTGTATAACCCTTATCTGAAAAACATAGATAATAATATAGCCTAATTATTAGGATTAGCAAGTGGATAAACTTAGATAATGCATGTAAAATGTAGCTCCTAGCATTTGACAGGCACCTTTTAATTAGTGATAGCTTCTTTTGTGACTACAGTGAGACTTAGGATATAGAAAAATATCTATTTTAATTGTGAAAAAAATTCTGTTCCATATTATGTGTTAAAATCACTGATTAGACCAGGCATGGTGGCTCACTTCTGTAATCTTAGAACTCTAAGAGGTGAAGGTGGTTGGATTGCTTAAACTCAGGAGTCCAAGACCAGCCTGAGCAGGAGCAATACCCTGTCTCTACTAAAAGAAAAAAAGAAAAAGAAAAAGAAAAAAAACTATCTGGGTGGGCACCTGTGATTCCTGTGATTCCAGGGAGCAATGGAAATCTCCCTTGGGCCTAGACTGGAATCTAGGATTAGGTCCCCTGAGGTCCCTCCACAATCTGAGCAGCTAGGGTCCAATCGGATCTGATGTACCATCTCCAGGTCTTACTGTCCTTCATCGCCCAGTTCCCTTTGTTTAACCTTCAGATTTTCAACTGTACAAAAACTCGGAAAGGGGCAGTCCAAGCCACATTGGCAGATGCTATCTTATTTCGCACAACCACAAATATTCATAACCTCCGGAGGAAATGTGGCCATGATGGACCATGCTGTAGAATAAATTATTGAAAGAAAAAGCTTAGATAATGAATAATGTCTTATGGAAAGGGAGGCAGAGGACGTTTGCAAACAGCAGATGACTTGGAACAACACAGTCACGTTTCTTCCCTGCTAGGCTCATTTGAAGACTAAAGTAAGTAAGGCCTTGAAGCTAGTTTTGGAAATATATCAAGTCACAGAACTGAAATGATCTAAACAAATGATGTATCTATTTAAAAAGCTCATGAGATCGAAAAGACAATACTTTAAAGGTTAACAAGTTACTTGGTTTGTTGTAAAGTTTAAAAAAATAAGAAGTATTATTCACTTCCTATACAGGCTCTATTTTCCTTAAAAAGTAACTGTTGAACCCTTTTCCCAGGTCTATTTCTTTATTGTGTGTTACATTCTATTGTTAATTAACAATGAGACTGTTCACAAGGGGAAACCTTTGATAGATTCATTTTTAGAATAAAGTTAACATGGTGCTATTAAAACCTAGTACAGAATTGGAAATCTGAAGTCAAAGAGATGCATTAACATCTCTTAATCTTCTAATTCACTGCAGGATTAATTCTGAAATATTTTCTGTCTTACATCACACAACTATAATTATTATTTTTACTCAAGTTTTAAGAAATACAAAGATTCAGCAAAGATCAAAGCATCAGGGGGAAATATGAGAACTCTACTCTTACTGGTTATAAAATTACCATATACCTAGTTGCTTCCAGTTGACCCCTCCTCAAGATTTTCATTAGGTTAGAGGGAAAATCAGGATGAAGAATTATTTAGGAAGTATTTGGAAAACACTGAAGGAAATGGTGGGCACACCAAAGAAAGCAGATGAACATTTTGATGAACAAATGGGTTATTTCTAAAAAGACGAGTTACCTTGTGAAAATGTTTACAATTAATAGAGTCTAAATCTACAGCATTGTTATGATTTCAACATGCTCTGGGCCAGGACACTGGTTTAATTATTTCACAGGTTAAAGAGGAAAGGCTTTCAGCACAGACACCCACCCACTAGGAGAACTGCTCTTTTCTGGTTAGGCACGGTGGCTCATGCCTGTAATCCTAGCACTTTAAAAGAAGGATTGCTTGAGGTCAGAAGTTCCAGATCTGCCCAAGGAAGAGTAAGACCCCATCCCTACAAAAAAATAGAAAAATTAGCTGAGTGTGTTGACATGTGCCTGTATTCCCAGCTGCTTGGGAGGTTGAGAATCACTTGAGCCCAGGAGTTTGAGGTTGAGTTATGGTGATGCTATTGCACTCTAGCAAGGGTGACAGAGCAGGTGCCTGTCTCAAAACCAACCACCAAACAAAAAGCAAACTAGCAAAAGAAAGAAAGATAAGAAAAAAAAAAGAAAGTAAAAGAACTGCTCTTTTCAGGACAATTGCAGTTGCAAAGTCTTAGTATCTATCATAGTTTTAATGCCCTATACCTAGAATGTGCCCTTATTTGGAAACAGGGTTGCTGTAGATGTAGTTACAGATTAAGTTCTACTTGAGGAGTGTGGCCTCTGATCCAGCAGGACTGGCACTATCAAAGGGGAATGTGGACAGAGATTGCAACCAGGGGAACATCACGTGGATAAGCTCCTGCCATAAGCCAAGAAGCTATGGAGCAAGGAGAGAGACCTTCATGCCTCCCAGGGGAGCCCGGCCTTGCAAAACCTCCATTTCAGACTTTGGGCCTCCAAAACTGTGAGACAATAAAGTTCTATTGTTCTAAGTCATCCAGTGTGTGGTACCGTATTAAGGCAGCCCTAGCAAACTAATAGCAATGAAACTGGGTTTTTTTACACTTTCCAAATTTTACGACCACTGTTACATGACACAAAGATACCTCAGCATAGAAAGAATCATGCAGCAGAGATGTGACAGTGCACACTTCCCATTCACTCCTCCTCCCCTCCCTCCTATCCCCACCAGGGACCTAGACTCCAGGCCACCATGCAGGGGATTTCACAAGAGGACCTACTTGCTGCCTTCTTAGTCCTGCTCCCTGCAGAGGGAAAGCATAGCCACCCCTTCATATGAGCCTCCCTGGCTACCTGACTGCAATGAGCCCACTGTTTCTTGTAACTTTTCTTGTCGCTGAGAAGTTAATATGTCATTTTCGATAGCAATGAGCCCATTGCTTTAGCAACTTCCCTCGCCTTTATCCAAAAGGGCTGAAATTATCTCAACAAATGTAAGAGCCTTTTTTGTTCTACTGACTTAGGAAAGAAATTGATCCCTTCCAACACTGCTTTCCCTGCCACACACACTACACCAGTGGCACGGGACGGTCCTCCGTGGTCTGAAAGACATTGAGAGATATGTGAGCAGTCCAGCACAAAGTTTTGAAGAATAGTGTATTTGAAAGACTCACATACAGTATGTATGCAAATAAAAGAGAAAATGACAAAAAATGAAAGAGAATTTCATTGTGTGATATACTCAGCAGGCACTCTATTGCTTGATTGAGAAAATTCAAACTACAGGATCATTAGTACGTGTGGTATTTAGTTTAGGCTTGCTGGAATTTGACCAGTAGTGAGGTTAGAGATTGGCTCAACTTTTGTAAAGTCCCCTTTGTCTCTTTTGCTCTCAGGCATTTTGTTAATTTATTAAATTGCCCAAGATTTTGCCACTGATTTTTGTATTCTTGTAAGAGTTTATAAAAGAAATATTTGGGGCCAACATCTCCAAGCAGGATTCAGGTGTGGGAGGATGTGGTACTGATGATTCACGCTCCTCTAAGTTGACTAAGTATCCTGGATACTGGAACCCAAAGACCAGATCACACTTGCAGTTGGCACCAGTTCTGAGCACACAGTTCAGGTGGCTACTTGGAGATTCCTATAAACGTAGAAACATGAGCAATTCTCGGTCAGAATGAAACAAGGGACAAGAGGCTCTTAACCACGCACGGTCAACCAGCCAGGAATACTTACTATCAATAATCTCCATTCTTCTCAATTCTAGGCATCCAGACACACAGAATATGGCAGAGTAATACACTACATTATGTGGAAAAAATAGCACATGGAAATTAAATCTACAGATAATTCAAAAATGCCCATTTTGGATCGTACCTCTGATGGTCTGTGCTTTTTCTTTATACTGTGTAAAAATAATCTTTTCCCATCTATTAAGAGATTGGCGGAAGAGTTGAGGAGGATAAAAGTCGAAGGAATGAAGAATTTACAAACTGGATGGTCTGTCCCTGAACAATTGAATATGTTTAGGACGTGTGCATTTCACAAAGTTTTAGTGCAAAAGAGGCTCTGTATTTTGTATTGTCATGTGCCCCATTATGTTGTTTTTGGTTACTAATGAGTTGCATATTCAACAGTGGCCCCATAAGATGATAATATCTTATTTATACTGTCCATGTTCTGTATGTTTAGATATGTTTAGACATTAACATTCTTGCCATTGTGTTACAACTGCCTACCGTATTCAGCACAGGAACGCATTGCTCAGTTTGCAGCCCAGGAGCAGTAGGCTATGCCATATGGCCTAGATGTGGAGTAAGCAATGCAATCTACCTTTGTGTAAGTCCCTCTATGATGTTCATACAAAGACAAAAACCCCAAAGGATGCATTTCTCAGACTGTATCCCTGCCAGTAAGTGGTGCATGGCTATTTAGAAAGCATCAAGATTTTTCTGCTTTAAACTGCTCCCTGATTGTAAAGTAGTCATCAGTAGAAATGGAAATCTGAAGAAATGTAAAAAGAGTATAAAAATGTATTGCTTGTGTTGAAGATTAAATTAAAATGGCATTTCTGATTTCATTTCATTTAGGAAAAAAAAATGGTTCATGCCTATTGAAACAACTCCTATCTCTCCACCTCTAGGAAATTACTTTAAAACTTTTGGCAAGATCAAGATGGTCAGTCCTGTGATTCTGGGCATTGTGAAACACCTATCTCATTATTTTTCCTGAAAACACATGTGAAACTCAGAGTCTACAATCTGAAACTCTTCCATGAACACATTTTTTTCAGAAACTTTTGTTTGTTTTGGAATAGTAGTAAAGAAAAATCAGGAAGATAGTGCAAAGCATTTACATATATCCCATGTCCAGTTTCCCTTTTTAGTAAAATCTTATGTTACTGTGATATATCTTCTATAATTAATAAACCAATATGGACACATTATCATTAACTAAAACCAATATTTTATTCAAATTTCCTCAGTTTTAACCTAATATCCTTTCTCTGTTTGAGGGCCTCATCCAAGGTACCAAAACACATTTTTCTTGTATTTTTTTTTTGCTCCAGCCCCAGAATCAGAAGGGTCTCAAAGAACCCCTCATTCCTCTTATTGAAGAATGCTGTGTTACCTTGCTGTTAGTCATCGTGTCTCCTTAGATGGTTTCTTGGCTGTGACAATTTTGGGGGTTCCCTTGTTTTTATAACATAACATTGAGAAGTACTAGTCAGATAGTTCATAGAATACCTGCCAACTGAGATTTGACTCATGTTTTTCTCGAGATTAGATTGATGTTATGTGTTTCTGGAAGATCACAGAGGTAAAATGTCATTTTAATCACATCTATCGAAAGTACATGCTATCGATGCGATAGTATATTAATATCATCACTGATGTTAACCCTGATTACCTGGTTGAGATGCTTGTCAGGTGTCGGCCCTATGACGTTCCTCTCCCATGAACTCTTTGGAAGGAAGTCACCATGCAGAGCTCACATTTAAGGATGGAGAGCTACCTTCTTGAGGACAAGGTATCCACTTAAACCATGCGGAGTGTTTCTTTGCAAGAGATGGCCTCTTCTCTCCCATTTATTTATGTTCAATCATTCTCATGTCAGTGTGGATTCATGAATATTTATTTTACACTGTTTTATCTATTTTGCTTGCTTAAATTATTCCAGTGTTCACCACTGGAAGCCCCTTCAGTGGCACTTGTGTTCCTTTGAGGTCCTCCTGTCATTGTGTTTTATTTGGTTGTTTTTGCTACTTATTTTGAGTACCACCTTATTTTCTGGCACTATAAGATGCTCTCTCATTTTCTTGCATATTTTCTTGCATATTCCAGTCCCAGAAGCAGAAAGGTCTCAAAGAGACCCTCTTTCCTCATATTGAAGAATGCTATGAGAAACCAAAGTCTGCATGCTACATGTCCATGCTACTCCAGTGTCCTTCCTCCTTGGGCTCTTAGCTGATAGAGCAGGGAGATAGCGGTGTGATACTAGCCCATGCTTAATATTTCCATCTGTGTCTATCTTTATGTCAAGTCTCCAACTCTAATTCCTGACCACACAGGTAATTCTGGCTTCTTCCCCTCACTTACCTATAATCTTTCATGCCAACAGTGAGAAACCAGCTCCATCCCTCACCATCCATTTGCTTAATTGTTCAGTTCCAGTATACACATAGAATAATATCGAAACTTGTACTTACACGGGAAATGACTTCATCAACTAGAGTAGGAGGCTTATGTACAATTTCTTTTACTCTTTTTTCAGTCTTGCAGGCCTTGCTCATTTCCAAAGTTACTTAGATCAGTCACTTTCCACCTCACTGCCTTCAGAGGGGCGTTCGCATATTTGGAACACATACGTTTGTCACATTGTATGTTTAACCCTCTCTTCACCTCCCAAATAACCTTTCATCAATTTATGTATGTTATGATTCACTCTTTGAACCATGAATTTCTGTGGATTTTGACAAATATGTATTATGACATGTGTCCTTGATTTTAGTATAATACAGAATAGTTTCTTCACCTTAAAATTTCCCCTTTACTTTCTTTTGTCTATCTTCTCCTTCTCTACTGAACCCCTGGAAATCCTGAATTGCTTTATCATTCCGGTAGTTCCACCTTTTACAGAATGCCAAATAATTAGAATCCTACAGTATGTAGCCTTTCAGACAGATTTACAGATTTCTCTGACATAGCAATATGCATTTGAGAGTCATTAATGTCCTGTCCTTTCAGGGGGCACCTCATGTCAATAAGGCTTTGAAAGGGCACAAGTAAAAAGTACAACCCCCAGGCTGAAATTTAGACCTCTTCAAAGAGGGTGTGGCTGTGGCTGCAGACCCTCGAATAGCTCGAATAGCCTCGAATAGCAGACCGACCCTCGAAGATGTTCCCTGGAGGGCCAGCACCCAATCTTCTCTCTCACAGACAGGCCAGGACTAGTACCTAGAAAGTGGGGCACTGGATTCCTGGGGAGCTGGGCTGGTAAGCAGAAAGCTACTCCCCCGGGTTTTAGATGACTCATAAGAAGGTGAGAGCACAGCCCAGGAGCAAGAAGCAAAGCGCATCCACACCAGCAGCAGCAACCTTTCCTCTGCTTGTGCCTTCCGGTGTCCTTTCAGCGCTTCTCCCGGCAAAGCCTGACGGTCTCCACCTGGGGAAGAGAAATGTTTACAGGGTCCAGCTCCTGAAGCTGAGCAAAGATGGGTGGATTTAGAGGTGAGAAGAAATGAATTGATAAGTGACTCCTCCTCTTCATGGATGAGGAAACTGAAGCTGCTAGAAGCCCCATGACTAGCACATATGAAGGCAGGAGAAAGACAGACCTATTCTGAATTAAATAAACTCTCCTCTTAATCAGTAACAAGCTACCCAACCACAGGATTTCTACACTATATAAAATTATGAATATTTCCAGTTTCTATAACTTGGCAATAACCATTTTAAAATTCTAATTGCAGCTGTATTTCCTAACTCTTAAATGATTTAAACCATGAAGTAGTTGACAGGAGGGATTCCAATGTGTTAATACAACCACATGAAGACAAACTTATCCTCAGACCAAAGGGGAGGCACCAAATCCGCGGAAACCTTCTGGCTACTTTAGGATTATTAAAAAGTGCCCCTTGTTGACCTAATGGGCTATATTTTCTCCCACTATACTTAAGTGCCCCATGGATGAAATATTAATACTGGTTGTCAGAGCTTCTTAATGCCAACCATTTTGATTTTCTTCACTTAACACTGTTTGGACTTATATTAAGTCTAAACCTCACCTCTGTTTAGACAGACACTCTGGATTGAGTATCCATTCTAGCCTGGCTCATTTGTTTATTTTAATATATTTAATTTTTATATTTCTACACATTATTCCTAATAATTATTCCTAATGTGTATTTCTACACATTATTCCTAATAATATTTGCTCAATGTAATGATTTTAAATGTACATGAATATCTAAATGAAAATAAGAGACTTATTTCACTTTTGTTTACAAGATGTAAACCCTGCATAAAGTAAATACTGAAATTGCTACAATTGTGAAAATGCAGTCAAGATAAATGATATCTCACCAGAGAGAAGAAAAGATGTGTCTTGTGCCCTGCAGACATTTATGTTGGAGTAAAGCTACACTTAAAACCCTTAATCCTTCTGATTCAGGTTTCCTTTGGGGATTTAACCATTTGAAGTAGGTTGCCTGTCACTTGTCAACCAACAAAAATTTAAAAGATTCATACATGTCTGTTCATTGCTTGATAGTTATTTATTTTTATTACTGAATACTGTTCCATTGGACAGATGTACTATGGTTTTTTTGAGGGGTCTTTTGTTTGTTCTTGTTTTTGTCCATTTCCCTATTGAAGAATATTTTGGTTGCTTCCACTTTGGGGCAATTATGCATAAAACTGCTCTAAATATTTTCATGTAGACTTCTGGGTAGACACAACTCTTCAAATCAGTTGGGTGAATAACTAGGAGCAAAACTGCCAGACCACATGGTAAGATGATGTGCAGTTTTGTAAGAAACTGCCAAACTGATTTCCGAACTCGATAAGCTATTTTTCATTCCAATCAGCAATCAACAGAGATTCCTTTAACCGTATACTACATATTTGCCAGCAATGTTACATGTACTATGGCATTTAGCCATTTGAATAGGTGTGTAGTATAATCTCATTATTTTAATTTTTAATTTCTCAACGTCAAATGGTGCTGAACATCTATTTATTTATATATTTGAGATAGAGTCTTACTGTGTCACCCTTGGTAGAGTTCCATGGTGTTACAGCTCACAGCAACCTCAAACTCTTGGGCTCAAGCAATCCTTTTGCCTCAGTGCCCCAAGTATCTGGGAATATAGGCACCTGCCACAATGCCCGGCTGCTTTTAGAGATGGGATTATGCTTTTGTTCAGGCTGGTCTTGAACTTCTCAGCTCAAGAGATCTACCCACCTTGGCCTCCAAGAGTGCTAGGATTACAGGGGTGAACCACGAAGCCCAGCCTGAACATCTTTTCATATGCTTGCTTGTAGAGGACTGGACACCATGCTTGCAAAGGACAGTTACTGATTCTTATCACATTAAAAGGAAACGCTGAGAACAGGACAGTCTCCTGGCAAGCCTAGAGATGTTTCCTGACTTGGGGGCAATCCCCCAAGTAACTCAGTGTTTCGGAATGAGATAAGGTCGGTCACTCACTAGTAAGCATATGTTAAACATTGATGCTTAGTT
>CAUYON010034085.1:0-22744 GCA_963573935.1 Arctocebus calabarensis
CCTCCAGCTCTTGGGCTTAAGCGATTCTCTTGCCTCAGCCTCCCGAGTAGCTGGGACTACAGGCGCCCGCCACAGCGCCCGGCTATTTTTTTGTTTTGCAGTTCGGCCAAGGCCGGGCTTGAACCCGCCACCTTCGGTATATGGGGCCGGCTCCTTACTCGCTGAGCCACAGGAGCCGCCCTTCTATTTTTTTTTTTTTTGTAGAGACAGAGTCTCACTTTATCGCCCTCGGTAGAGTGCTGTGGCGTCACACAGCTCACAGCAACCTCCAACTCCTGGGCTTAGGCGATTCTCTTGCCTCAGCCTCCCGAGTAGCTGGGACTACAGGCGTCTGCCATAACACCCGGCTATTTTTCTGTTTTGCAGTTTTGGCCAAGGCTGGGTTTGAACCCGCCACCTTCGGCATATGGGGCCGGTGCCCTACTCGCTGAGCCACAGGTGCCGCCCAGAAAAAGTGTTTTATTTAGCCCTCATTGTCCTCAAAAGCAATATGCATTGGCTTCCAACTGAAATCAGAAGCTTTCTTTTTTAAA
This sequence comes from Arctocebus calabarensis, assembly GCA_963573935.1. Classification (NCBI taxonomy): domain Eukaryota; kingdom Metazoa; phylum Chordata; class Mammalia; order Primates; family Lorisidae; genus Arctocebus; species Arctocebus calabarensis. Next base: position 534 of record CAUYON010034085.1, read on the forward strand.
ATCCTTATTTCTAGATGGTGGGAGATTTGGAAACACAGCTCTTGAGCTCCTTAAAGCCACCATGTCCTGGGGGTAAGTTGTGGCTGCCAACTCATGATAGGTTGTGCCTGCTCCAGTTTGCAGAGGACCCCACCAGCCTCCTCACTCTCATGGGTCACATACCTGGCGTTGTCAGGATTCAGGTCTTGAACCCTGCTCTGGTGACTAGCAGGACAGTTAAGAGACCTTGGGGTGAGAGGGAACCTAGGTTTCTGAGCATTAGGAACCCCTGGGCCATGCCAAGGCCACCAGAGCAAAGGATTGAAGCCACTCCACATCTAGCAGAAAACTAAGATTAAGCCAGGAAGTTTCATTAGATGTGGGGTAATTATTAAAAAGTCTGGAAGTCAAAAGGAATGAAAGGAATTTCATCAAGCACCCAACCTTCTTTACTAGAACCAAAGCAAGCAAAGAAAGAACAAGGGGGAGTCTGTGCTCCCCTCTGCCTGCCTGCCAAAGCACTTGCCAAGGAGAGTGGAAAATCGGTCACAGGCTTGCCTCTACCTAAATGTTTTTCACCTGAAAAATAAGTCCTTCTGCTGTACCCTACACTCCCAGACTTCTTCAAAGTAACACTTCAACTTGATATCCAGTTCCTTGGTCAAATACTACTATAGATGTTGATGCGAAAGTGTTTTTAAGGATGTGATTAACATTTATAATTAGTAGACTTTGAGTAAAATTGATTAAGCTTTATATGTGGATGGATCTCACCCCATCAGTTGGAGGTCTTAAGAGAAAAGATTGATGTCCCCCTGGGGAGGAAGGAATTTTGTATCCAAATGGCTCTGGAGTCAAGACTGCATCATCAACTCTTTCTTGGGTTAATTCCTTAAAATATTTCATGTATATATGTATGTCTGTAGGTATACACACATATTCACACATATATCTATACATTTGTGTGAATATGTATATATATACATATATATACATTTGTGTGAATATGTGTATATATACATATACATACATACATGCATGTATGCATTGTTTTGTTTTGGTTTTTTTGAGACAAAGCCTCACTCTGTTGTCTGGGCTAGAGTGTAGCAGCAGCAGCATAACTCACTGCAAACTTAAAATCCTAGGCTCAAGGGATCCTTCTGCCGCAGCTTCCTGAGTAGCTGGAACTACAGGTGCACCAACTAATTTTTAAATTTTTTTAGAGATGAGGTTGTGCTATTACCTAGACAAGTCTTGAACTCCTGGCCTCCAGTGATCCTCCCACTTTGGCTTACCAAAGTGGTAGGATTACAGGCATGAGCCACTGCATTCAGCCTTTTTATCATATATGTCTACACACATCTATCTACCAATCAATGTCACCAATAGTATATATTTCATATATCCTATATAGACAAATTCTATATATATCCTATATACATATATCCTATGTGTATATATCACCCATAGTATATAAGTCCCATTGGTTCTTTGGAGAACTCTGACTAATACAGGTTCCAAACTAAAGCATATCTCTCATGACATAATTTATCTTATTTAATGTTCACAACATTATCTCAGAAGAAGGTATTATTAATTCCCCTGTGCATTTGCTTTTGAGAATGCTAAAGGGACAGAGAGACATTAAGGAATTTGCCTAGTTTAGGAGAAATAGGTGCTTAAAAGGTGTTTGGATGGAGAGCCAGCACACTGAGTGAAGACCAAGGTGTGAGTAGGAGAAATAGGTTTCCTTAACCCTTCCAGATTCTTCCATCCTGTCCTCCTCTGGCATGCTGTCTTTGATCGCCCTCAAGTAACAGTAGTTGCAGATCATGGAGGAGTCAAACAGAACTAGAAATGAGAGCACACCAGGCAGGCCAAGTCACTATAGATGGTGTATGTTTACAATTTAGACAAAGGCACATTGAGGAAGAGGGGTTTGGGAAAGTCCTCATTTGTAAAAGAGCTATCTCAGGGTGAGGTGAGTTCTATGCCCTTCATTGCCCAATTTCAAGTTGGAAGTATTAAAAACCCAAATTTAACTGAAGTAAATAAAAAAGGGAGTTTACTGGCTTACATAATGAAAAGGTCAACATGCTGCATGTGATGGCATCCAAGTCCTTCAGAGGGGTCATCAGGACTGCCTCTCTTTCACCATCTTTTGGTTCTGCTTTTTTCTGAGTTGGTCTTATTCTCCAGCAGATTCTTCTCTAATGGTAGCAAGCTGGTGATAGGCATGTCTAGATTTACATCCTACCAGTTGAGGAGCCCCAGATCAAGGGATGAAGAAAGAGAGAGAATATACCTATTTCCCAACATGTCCCACCAATGTCCTGAGATGGACTCCCTCTGAGCCTCCTTAGAACATGTACTTATGCATGATCAGCCTCTGTGTTCAGAGATGTGGAGTAGGATGTCTTCTACTGGGGGTTCATCCAAGTCCTGAACCACTTAGTGTATATGAAAATCCTTCATGACTTTCTCACATAAAAAAAGTCACAAAGGAGGCAATTATTAATGGTAGTTTTAACTAACTGAAAAGTAAAAGCATCTGGCTGCCAACATCCATCATGAACAAAACAAAAAGGAAAACAGAAAATTGGACAAAAAAATTATTTGTCAGCAGTCTTGTAGTCTTTTTATAGAGAGGGCACACACATCGACAAGAAAAACATTGACTCAATTTTATGACTTAGAAAAATGAGCAATTAGCACCACTACTTAGATATCTCCCACAGGTACCTCAAAATCAGCTGGCAAAATACACTCCCTCATTTACACCATGTGGAATGTTCTTAGAAGCAAGTAACAGAAAATCTGACTCATATAAGCTTGAACTATAAACTTAAAGACAAGAGGGGTGTTGGCTTCAAAGATGGTTTGATTAGGGCTGTAGTTCAATTTCTCTGAAATTTCCTCTCTTCCTTTCTCTCCATGTCCATCTGACTATCCTCTTGGTGATGGTGAGTCTATAGGAGTTTCAGATTTCATAGATTTACACCACATGACCTAGAAAGTGTGTCCCAGAATTCCAAACAATTCCACCCTTCACATTGGTTGTGTCATCCTTTAAGCCATCCAAAGACAGGGAAATGACACAGGCTGAATGATTATCCTACTTCATCTAAGTCCATCAAAACCCACTTGAGGGGCAGCGCCTGTGGCTCAGCGACTAGGGCCCCAGCCCCATATACGGAGGGTGGTGGGTTAAAACCCAGCCCCGGCCAAACTGCAACAAAAAAATAGCCAGGCGTTGTGGCGGGCACCCAGTTACTCAGGAGGCTGAGGCAAGAGAATTGCTTAAGTCCAAGAGCTGGAGGTGGCTGTGAGCTGTGATGCCACCCACTCTACCGTGGGTGACAAAGTGAGACTCTGTTCCTAAAAAAACAAAACAAAACAAAAAACCCACTTGAGGAGTTGGGTGGGGTCAAACTTCATGCTGCTATAAGATGGGATGAGGAAAGAGTGATTGCTGGAGAAATAGCCACAAGTCCCCCAATATCACCACTGTCCCCAAACATGCTTCTCCTCTCATGTTCTCCATGTTTGCATTGTAGTCAAAGTCTCTGGATCTTGTATAATCACCTTGCTTACTATCTCTTAATGGTACATGCACCATAAAGTCCATGTCCTTCTCCATGACTCGAAAAGTCCTTCAAAAACTGGCTTAGGTCCCAAAGTTTTTCTTCCAAGTCAGTCTAGGTTCATCCTTCGTTCCTGACCTTCCTAATTTCCCACCTTGTCTTCTGCTTTTCAGGCCCACTGATACTCTTTTTTTTCTTCCTTCTTTTTTTCCTTATTTTCCCCCTTCCCTCTAGAATTATACACACACTGTTTCCCTTGCCTGGGACAGCCTTTCATCATATCTTTACCTGAGCTAGTTTTTCTTTACCTCTTAATTTCAGGTTCAGTGCCCCTTTATCCTACACTGACCTTTCTCCCCTCCAAGGCTATGTTTAGTGTTTCTGAGCTAATAGGTGTCTTTTCTCTGCCTCTCTATTCTGTCAGCTCTATAATGACAGAAATGAATTTGTCTTGTTAAATATCGTATTATCCCTGGTGTCTTCCGCTACTCCTTAACACATAGTGTGTATCCAGTAAATATTTGTTGAATAAATGAATGAACTCTTTGGGAAGGTGAATCTAGGCTAATTTTTTAACAGATTTCCATAGTGTTCCAAATTTTCTTCAACTAGACTTTATTACTTTTATAAAAAACACCATGCAGAAGAAAACAAGTTTTTCCTAATATTGATTGGAGATTGATCATGCTAACCTCCTCCATGGGTTCTTGCTCTGGCCCTGGATGCCTGCATCTTTTGGCCCTTCTTATGCTCTAATCTTCCAGTTTTCTAATTTTTTATTTGATTGTATTTATTCTACTGCTACATCTCTTTTGAGTTTTTAGTTTTATTATAATTTTTTTAAATAGGAAAATGATTGTTTTTCTTTTTAAAAAATCTTTAATACCTGTTTTTTTTGTTGTTGTTGTTTTGTTCTTTTAACTTTATTCAAATTAATATGAGGATACAAATTTTAGGTTACATTGTTCTCACTTCCAGGGTAAAGTTCCATTTGTAGAGGAGCCCCTCACCCAGGGGGCATGTTATATATCTGCATAATGTGCACATTAGGTGAGATCTCTCCTCATGCCCTTCCCTCTTCTCCCATAAAAAATATGGAATACTTCACATAATTGCATATCATCCTTGCACAGGGACTATGCTAATCTTCTCTGTATCATTCCAATTTTAGTATATGTGCTGCCGAATCAAGCACTATTATAATTTTTATTTTTAGTAGTTGTATTTGTTTTATTTCTAAAGTCACTTTCCTTTAACTCACATTTTCCATTTTCTCTGTTACTTCTTGAAATAAATACATATTATCTTGTTCTATTATTTCTAACATCTGAATTTCTTTTTTTTTTTTTTTTGCAGTTTTTGGCCTGGGACTGGGTTTGAACCCACCACCTCTGGTATATGAGGCTAATGCCCTACTCCTTTGAGCCATAGGCGCCACCTAACATCTGCATTTCCTTAGCACTGATTCTTCTGTCAGGTTTTCTTTTCTGCCAGCCTTACTCATGGTTCCTTTTTTCCTTGTATGTATTTTTAATTTACTTTAAACTTTCATTTCCTTGGGAATTTGTGGACATTCTTTCAAAACTGGGATGGGGGAGTTTCCTCCAGAGATTTGGGGTACTATATGAGTGTTGCGATTACTACTGTACCAGGACCACTTTAGGTTATTAGCTGAGATCTTTCTGACCACTGGGAAAGAATAAATTGGGGCTTTAAATTCATATGAGGGAATTGCTCATGGTTACAGTTGTCAGGGGGAGATATTAAATATTTGCTGCCTCTGCTCAGCACTGAAGATCAAGACTTTCACTTCCCTAGGTTTAGGGTGTAGGCAGGTTCCTGTTGGTTCACTGGTATACTATGAATGCAGTCCTTTGGAGGTCCAGCTTTTGGAGCATTATCCTCTCAGACTCTTGGCCTTGTGCAAACCATGAGTTTTCTCTTCATCTCTGATTTCTCAAAGTTGAAAAAGTCATACTTAATTTCATAAAATTTTATAAATGCTATTAAGGTTAAAGCTGGCTTCAGAGCTTTATATATATATATTAAATTAGTCCCTGGGAGAATAGTCATTATTTTCCAGATTCCATGTGCTTTTAGGAAGACAAGTTTTTTTTTTTATTTGTTTGTTTGTTTTGTTTTTTTGAGACACAGCCTCAAGCTGTGGCCCTGGGTAGAGTGCTGTGGCATCATAGCTCATGGCAACCTCCAACTCTTGAGCTCAAGCGATTCTCCTGCCTCAGCCTCCCAAGTAGCTGGGACTACAGGCACCTGCCCCAATACCTGGCTATTGTTTTGGTTGCAGCTGTCATTGTTGTTTGGCGGGCCCAGGCTGGATCGATCCCTCCAGCTCAGGTGTATGTGGCTGACGCCTTAGCCACTTGAGCCACAGACGCTGAGCCTAGAAATGTAAGTTTTGTATTTTATTCAGCATTTTAAGTTGTTTTCACCATGAGAGAAGAGGGATACACAGAATGAGGTATTTCCCTTCTAATATTAAATTGAAATCAGTGTCAATATGGACTTGATCTTTTTTAAAAAAAGGTAAATGTGTGTATCCTAACTCTATCTATTGAAAAATACTAGAAACAATGACATCCACTAACATGCAGGACATCTAGTACCCAGATGTTGGTTTCTAAATTCCATTCCTTACTAAAAGAATCAGCATTCCCTTAAAAACCTCCTCAATTCTGGGTGGGGGGAAGGAGACAGGATATTTGAAGCCTTATTTGTGTCAGAAAGCAAGAAAGTGCTTGCTGGAGTCCTGGCCAAATCTAAGAGAATTTGAGCATCAGAAAGGAGCAATGATGGAAATGGATGATAACAATGAATAAAATAGTAATGAATCCATAGTAATACTCAGGGTTGGGGAAAGGAAGATCGACATCTTTTATAGAAGAATAAATATCACAGCTTGATTTCCCCAGAAACAGACTCTGAGATGGAGATTCATGTGCAGGAGGTTTACTGGGAAAGGTTTCTAGGGGCATCAGTATGGGGGATTTAGGGAAACAGAGCTGGACAAGACTGGGAGATCAACTATGAAGTCATCATGGCCCAGGCATTTGCCAATTTTATAGGAAGCTCTAAAGTTAGGATAGTCCATCAATGTTGTCCTGAGTTGGGGTGAAGAGCCAGGCTTTTGTATTCTCCCTCACCAATATCATTTGGGATGAGGACTGGGCATCATTTTGGGGAAGGCAACTTTTCTCCATCAAGAATAATGTCTAGACAGGGTTTCAGCTGAAAGCCCTCAGCAACAATACCCTGAGCAGCTAGAGGAATGAGCATCCCTGCCTCAAGGAGTATCAGAAAGCATACAACACTACTCAGCCATAAAAAAGATGGAGACTTTACACCTTTTGTATTAACCCGGATGGAGTTGAAACACATTCTTCTTAGTAAAGTATCACAATGGGAAAGCAAGTATCCAGTGTATTCCATACTAATATGAAGCCAGTAGATGATCTAATACTTGCTTGCATAAGAATAAAATTCAATTCAATGCAATTCAAGATGGGGAGAGGAGGAAGGAAAAAGGGGAGAGAGGGATAAGGGAGGAGGATTTCTGTGCTCCCACTTAATGGGCACAATATAAGGGTATATGGCATACCTTCTGGGTGTGGGACACAAGTACAATAAGGACTCTTAACAAATGCAAACATTGTAATCTAATTGTACTCTCATATTAATCTGAAATTTGAAAAAAAAGAAAATCATACAAAAGGATCCAACACAATGTCAGGTAAAAAATATAGAAGGAATAATAGAATAATAAAATCACAATTTTGAAAATTTTATTTTCAAATAAAAATTTGAAATGATAGATCCATGCAAGGGCCATCAATGATGTTAAAACCACGGTGCCCATAGCACAGTGGTTATGGTGCCAGGCACATATACTGAAAGTGGCAGGTTTGAACCTAGCCTGGGCCAGCTAATCAACAATGACAACTGCAACAAAAAATAGCCGGGTGTTGTGGTGGGGGCCTATAGTCCTAGCTACTTGGGAGGCTGAGGCAAGAGAATTGCTTAAGTCCAAGAGTTGGAGGTTGCTGTGAGCTGTGACGCCACAGCACTCTATTGAGAGCGACATAGCGAGACTCTGTCTCAAAAAAAAAAATTAGGTAAAGGTTTTGGTGGAGGGACAAAATAGTCACATGTTCTCAAAGTTTCTCCTCACTTTTAATTAATTAATTATTTTAGTAGAGTACAATTGACAAATAATTGTATACATTTGTTGTGTACAATGTACTGTTCTGATATATGTATACATTGTGCAATAGAGCAAAATAATGAACATATCCATCATCTCTCATACTTGGCATTTTTTATTGTGAGAACACTTGACATGGACTGTCCTAGAAAATTTCAAGTACAAATACATTGTTACTAATTATCCACCATGCTATAGTCACCAATCTACTTATTTTTAATTAATTTAATTGTATTTTAATTACAAAAGGAAAAGTGCCTTTACAATGGAGAGATATGACAGATACCACCCTAACCTTAACCTCACCAATAATGGAATCAACTGCCCTCATATGCCTCTTGATATTATGCAATGTGAAGTCCATTGCCTCATTTATGTTGCATTTTTGCCCCCCAAATTTTAACTGGATCTAATCATGAGAAAATAATCAGATAACCCTGATACATATATGGATATTCTGTAAGACAGTTGGTCTGATCTTGTAAAAAATGTCAGTCATAAAAGACAAAAAAGATTAGAGGAATGATTTAGATAAGGGATTGAAAAACTACAGTCCATGGGTCAAATCTGATCCTCTACCTGTTTTTGTAAATAAAGTTTTATTAAAACACACCTAGATCTCTTCATTTACTGATTATCTGTGCCTGCTTCCACACGACAGTGGCAGAAGTGAGCAGTACATGGACCTATCTGACCTTTCCTCGAAAAAGTTTCCTCAACTCATTTCTTAAAGACAACTAAAGCTATGTATCAGTTAATTGCAAATCCAATGTTGAAACTTGATTGGATCCTGGATTTAAAGAAATGCTATAGAAGAAAATTCAGGGACAATTAGACTATACATTAAGTGAATCAATCTTAAGAACATATATTCTTTAGCTTTGGGATGAAGTGTTCTATATATGACTATCAAGAACAGTTGTTCTGGGCGGTGCCTGTGGCTCAGTGAGTAGGGCACCGGCCCCATATGCTGGAGGTGGCAGGTTCAAACCCAGTCCCAGCCAAAAACTGCTAAAAAAAAACAACAAAAAAACAGTTGTTCTAGGATCACATTTAAGTCCCTTGTATCTTTGTTTAGTTTCTGTTTAGAGGATCTGTCCGCTCTGGAAGAGGAATGTTAAAGTCCCCCACTATTATGGTGTTATGGGATATCATATTGCTCAGACTAATTAAGGTCTATTTCAGGAATCTGGGAGCATTTAAGTTGGGTGCATAAGTATTTAGAATTGAGATATCTTCCTATTGGGCAGTGCCTGTGGCTCAGTGAGTAGGGGGCTGGCCCCATATACTGAAAGTGGCAGTTTCAACCCTAGCCCCGGCCAAACTGCAAGAAAAAAATAGCTGGGCATTGTGGTGGGCACCTTGAAATCCCAGCTACTCGGGAGGCTGAGGCAAGAGAATCATCTAAGCCCAGGAACTGGAGGTTGCTGTGAGCTGTGTGATGCCAGGGTATTCTACCAAGGGTGATAAAGTGAGACAGAGTTTTTTTTAACAAAAAAAACCCCTTCTCATTGTATTTTTCCCATGACCAATATGAAATATCCATCCTTGTCTTTTTTGACTTTAATTGCTTTAAATCTACTTGCATCTGAAAATAAGATCACAACCCCTCTTTTCTTCTGAATTCTCTTTGCCTGAAAAATTGTCTTCCATCCTTTAACCCTGAGTTTTAATTTGTTGTTTGAGGCGAGGTGTGTTTCCTGCAGACAACAAATGGATGGCTTGCATTTTTTCATCCAATCAGCCAGTCTGTGATTTAATCAATCTTAAATTTCTTGCATGTGATAATATTGTAGTTAATGTAGGAGGAGTCCTCGCTCTTAGAATATGAAAGCTAAGATAATCAGGAGTAACATCACGAGGTCTACCACTTATTGTCTAATGGTCTAAGAAAAATATCTCCAATTTATCCCATATAAGAAAGATCAAACCAATACATAGAATGTCAAAATCAGAGAATTCAGATAAAGGGTGTTTGTTTGTTGCAGTACTCATTTAACTTGTTCATTTCGAAAAAAATTTTTTTTGAAACAGAGTCTCATTATGTCATCCTCAATAAAGTACTGTGGTGTCACAGCTCACAGCAACCTCCAGCTCTTGGGCTTAGGTGATTCTCTTGCTGTAACCTCCCAGTGGCTGGGACTATAGGTGCCCACCATAATGCCCAGCTATTTTTTGTTGTTGTTGTTGCAGTTGTCTTTGTTGTTTAGCTTTCCTGGGCCAGGTTTGAACTCACCAGCCTCAGTGTACGTGGCTGGCACTGTAACCACTGTGCTATGAGCACCAAGCCCATTTAGAAATTTTTTAAATAAAAAGTTGGAGAGGATTGAGAGAAATTTATTTATTTATTTATTTATTTATTTATTTTAGGTTTATTTTCCAGTGTTAGAGTCTGGTAACTTTACTGTTAGGGATTCATTGAGGGTACAGGGAACCAGGTTATACTGTTTGCATTTGTTAAGTAAAGTCCCTCTTATAATTGTGTCTCACCCCCAAGAGGTGTGACACCCACTGTGACCTCCCCATCTTCTCTCTTTTTTCCTCTTTTTGCTCACCCCTTCCCTCATCCCCTGCCATGTATTAGCATCAATTGTCCTCACATCAGAATTGATTACATTGGATTCTTGCTTCTCCATTCTTGTGAGGCTTGACTAAGAAGAATATATTTCAACTCTAACCAGGTTAATACAAAAGATGTAAAGTTACCATCTTTTTGTGGCTTAATAGTATTCCATGGTATGTAATCCCATTACTTGGCATCTACCTAGAAGAAAAAACATCATTTTATCATGAGGACATTTGTACTAGACTGTTCATTGCTGCTAATTTTTTTTTATTTTTTTTCAGTTTTTGGCTGGGGCTGGGTTTGAACCCGCCACCTCTGGCATATGGGGTCGGCGCCCTACTCCTTTGAGCCACAGATGCCTCCCCATTGCTACTATTTTTTTTTAATCTTAATACTTAATCTAGTTCTATATTCCAGAAGTCATTTTTTAGGCTACTTAAAGTGGTTTGTTGAATTTTTTCAAAATCTAAAAATGAAAAAATTGAAGACTATTTTCTACAGTTTTTTTTTTTTTGAGACAGAGTTTCACTTTGTCACCCTCAGTAGAGTGCCATGGCACTCACGTAATTCTCAGCAACCTCGAACTAACGGGCTCAAGCAATTCTCTTGTCTCAGCCTCCCAAGCCTCACAAGCACCTGCCACACACCTGGCTATTTTTCTAGAGTTGGAGTTTCTCTGTGGCACAGGCTGGTCTTAAACCTGTGAGCTCAGGGCAATCCACCTGTCTTAGCCTCCCAGAGTGCTAGGATTACAGATGTGAGCCATTGCACTCAGTCCTATTTTCTACAGATTTTGACAGTCCCTATTTCTGTAGATAGAACAATACTTTGACAGGAAGACATCTGGCAGCTTTCCACCTGTGTGAGCTGTGGACAACATCCAGCCAGCCGAGAGGGAAGGCCACCGTGACTTGAAGACACCCAGAAACACCCAGTATAAGTTGACACCTCCACATTTCAGGTCCTAATCTTTAGTTTTGAACCTTAAGGAATGGAAATTTTCAAATTATTACTAAAAATAGTTTCATAGAAAGAGTGTGGCTGAGTAGTAACGCATAACTACATTCAAATCCCAGTGTGGGCTACTTTCTACCAGTAGAACATGTTTACTAATGACCACCACCACACCACAATGTTCATGAAATGTGTGCTGTGTGCTCTGTTCCAGGCCCAGGTCTAAGAACTGCATAAGTACTAATTCATTTAATTCTTAGAACGCTATGATGTGCCCAAAGTCTCACAGGTGATAGCCGGAATAGCTGGGTTTTGCACCAGGCAGTGTCCGCTGGAGTTCCCACTTATCACGACTACATTGTATGCTTTCTTAGATAGAGGTAGGTTTATTTTCCAGTGTTAGAGTCTGGTGACTTGGATCTACCATTAGACTTCTGCCTGGATCTGGCATGCACATGAGTTAGTCACCATGGCTATGCCATTAGGTCAGGCTTTCAAGGAGAAGACTCATGGTATAAGATGAGTGAGTGCCAGGCACAGTGGCTCACACCTGTAATCCCAGCACATTGGGAGGCCGAGGAGAGAGGACTGCTTCAGGTTAGGATTTCAAGATGAGCATGGGAAACATAGCAAGATCCCAGTCTCTGCAAAAAGTAAAAACAAAAAAATTAGCTGGGGAGTTGTGCATACTAGTAGTTCCCAGCTACTCAAGAGGTAGAGGCAGGAGGAATGTTTGAGCCTAGGAGTTCAAGACTGCAGTGACTCTATGATAGTGCCACTGTACGCCAGACTGGGTGACAGAATGAGACCCTGTCTCATTAAAAAAAAAAACAACAATAAAACATGGGCGGTGTCTGTGGCTCACTGGGTAGGGCGCCAGCCAGCCTCATATACCAAGGGCAGCGGGTTCAAAGCCAGCCCCGGACAACTGCAACAAAAAAAATAGCCAGGCATTGTGGCGGGCGCCTATAGTCCCAGCTACTCGGGAGTCTGAGGTAAGAGAATTGCCTAAGCCCAGGAGTTGGAGGTTGCTGTGAGCTGTGTGACGCCACAGCACTCTACCGAGGGAGATAAAGTGAGACTCTGTCTCTACAAAAAACAAACAAACCAAAAAACAAAAAAACTGTTTTGTTATACTCATAGTTGCAATTAAAAAAAAAACCCAGGCAACTGATAGGTGGTTGGGTTATGAGGCAGGGCTGGTACCTGGCCATGCTGACCTGTAATACTTCCAGCAGAACATAGTCTAAAGGTAGCGGTCACTCTAATCATTAAGCTATTCCAGATGTGGTATCCACAGGACAAATTTTAAGGAGCCAACCCCAATCCACAAAATGAGATATTTTTATAAGGAAGGAAACATGAAATAAAATTTTATCAAATTTAGTTCTGGATGGCAAGTGGGTCAGCCAGCCAGTTTTCGAAGACAAGTCCTTTTCTTGGAGGATATGTACCTGAAACTCTTCCTCATGAAAATTCGATGCTCGCTTGCCTGTTTGCTGTGCCCTGCCACCTCGCTCCTCTGAGAGGGAGAGAAAAGGATGGGGAGCTCAGCCAGATGGGCTTCCTGCCTGGAGGACCTGGGCAGTAACCACCCACATAGTAAATTAACTCCTGGCAGCAGCATGCATTTGACTTTGTTAACCTGAAGTCATTCTTATGCTAAAAACGCATTCTTGCTGACAAGCCTCACCCTCATCTGCTTCTTGTAGGTAACGTACACCTCAATGGTATGACCCTAACTTAAAAAGATGCTGTGACTATTGTCTCAGACTTTCAGGACTGCCCTGTGGCTGGGTATAGATTAAAGCAAGGGCTGCAGAGGGCTGCAGACAACCTTGCTAAGGATATCTCAGCACAATGCCTCTCTGCCGCAGACACATAAATGGTGGTTTGCACTGGGATACTGACATTTCCCTGGACAATGCCACTCTTTGGGGTGTCAATAATTTACTAGACTGTCCTGGGCTAGGTTCCTTGAATTAAAAACATAAGGGCAGGAGTCAGCTGGTCCTGCAGGGCACATGGAGCACAGAGGTGCCTGGTGGAGTAGCTCCTCTCAGTCCTGTCCTCCTAGGGCCTCAGAAAATCATTCTACCACAAGATGTGGTTTCTTTTGTCCATTTTTAGAAAGGTGCTATTTGTACAAAGCTGTGAAAGTAAAAAACAGAATTTATAATGCTGGGGATTGAGGAAGAGTTTTGTAAGTCAAACCCCAAAGGAGAAGTATTGGCTTCCTCAGCTTCCCCCTGACAATGGAGATTAAACATCACTCCACAACACTGGCGGCTGTGGGAATTAAAATAGATCTTTGTCATGCCAGGGTGAGGAATGAGAGTTTTGAAGCCTACCCATGCCTCTCCCTTCTCAGTAGAAGGGTTGATGGGGAAGGCTGGATGTGATTGGCCTTGTGTGTGTCAAGGCCTCCCTGGCCTGGTGGATTAGAAGGCAATGCAGAGGCCCGGGTGCAGGCTGTTGCAGAGGGGAGGTGGCCATGACTTTGGAGGGATTCTTCTGCATGGACCACATTGCCTGAAGGTCCTGCTTGGGGAGGCAGGAAGCCTGTGAGGGCATCAGTCTTGGGCCTTCCCTTGCCTGCATTCCTGCTCACAAGCCTCTCCACCCCTACTCCTCTCCTCCCCACTACCCCCATCCGCTGCCCTGCAGCCTGTCCCCTTGGAGGGGATGGTGTAGATTATGGCTGGAGAACAGGTCTCCAAATGGACTTCAAAAAGAAAGGAAAAGGGCTTGGCGCCTTTGGCTCAAGCTGCTAAGGCGCCAGCCACATACACCTGAGCTGGTGGGTTCGGATCCAGCCCCACCCGCCAAACAACAATGATGGCTGCAACCAAAAAATAGCTGGGCATTGTGGCAGGCACCTGTAATCCCAGCTACTTGGGAGGCAGAGGCAGGAGAATCGCTTGAGCCTAGGAGTTGGAGGTTGCTATGAGCTGTGATGCCACAGCACTCTACCCAGGGTGACAGCTTGAGGTTCTATCTCAAAAACAAAAACAAAAACAGAAACAAAAAACAAAGGAAAAGGAGGGTGGTGCCTATGGCTCAAAGGAGTAGGGTGCCAGCTCCAGAGGCCCCTTATACTGGAGGTGGTGGGTTTAGACCTGGCCCTGGCCAAAAACTGCAGGAAAAAAAAAAAAAAGAAAGGAAAAGGAACACAAAGAGGGGAAAAGAATAAAAACAAGAGTGGGTATGTTGGCTCACGTCTGTACTCTGAGCACTCTGGGAGGCAGAGGCAGATGGATCACCTGAGTTCAGGAGTTTGAGACCATCTTGAGCAAGAGTGAGATCCTATCTCTACCAAAAAAATCCTCCAAAATAAAAAACTAGCTGGGTTTTGTGGCAGAAGCCTGTAGTTCCAGCTACTTGGGAGGTTGAAGCAATAGAAGCACTTGAGCCCAAGAATTTGAGGTTGCTGTGAGCTATGATACCACAACACTCTACAAAAACGAGACAGGGGTCAGGGGTGGGCAGGGCAGATCCTCATGGAAATCCTCTATGGTTTTCTGTTAGAGCAGCACAAACTAAAACATCATTCTTTCATTAGGGAAAAAAATGGCAAATTATAGTTTTTGATTTAAGAAATAAGTTCAATTCATGCAAATGATTTGTCCTCTAAACTGTGAGTCATAAATACCAAAGAAGTGCATTCTTCTTTAGACATGTTTAAATATAGCTCTCAAATATCAATGTGCTGCTAACTATAGCAACTCCCACGACTTCAAGCTGCTTCCTACTCAGCCAAATGTCAAGATTTTATCAGTGGAAACTTAATCATTCTTTTTCTCACTACACTAATTTTACCTCAATAATCCTTTAGTACTTTATTAATATTCTGTGATTTATTTATTTTTTTGAGACAGAGTTTCACTATGTCACCCTCAGTAGAGTGCCATGGCACCTCCAACTCTGGGGCTTAAGCAATTCTCTTGCCTCAGCCTCCTCAGTAGCTGGGACTACAGGTGCCCACCACAACACCCAGTTATTTTTTTTGTGGTTGTTGTAGTTGTCATTGTTTTTTTTTTTTTTTTTTTAAGCAGGCCCTGGGTCGGGTTCTGGTGTATGTGTCCGGCACCCTCACCACTGAGCTATAGGCACCGAGCCAATATTCTGTGATTTCTTAAGAGCAGTGGTTGAATTTACCCTATAGGTGTCACTAATCCTGGAAGTCATATATCCCCAGGGACCACTCATGTTAGTTAATCATAGAGCAGAAGAGCCTTGCTGGCCTCACCCCATTCTGCTCCTAAAGAGGGAAAGCCAAGAGAGGATCCCAGGGGCAGGTTCCTAGGCTCTGGAATTAAGGCCACCAGGCTTGTTTCATGCACAAAGGAGGAGAAATAAAGTCACTGTAGGAACATGAGCTCACCTTGAGGAGGGGGAGAGACCAGGCACATAGGATTAGGGAGCTGTAGGAGGGTTGCAAATGGGGCAAGAAAAGCTTTCTGGGAAATCACCAAGAGCAAGGCTGACATTATGGGTGTCCAGACAGTATATAAACAAACTGGCCTCATTGACTCTGGCAGAGGAAGCAGTAGGGCTTGTTGGGGAGGACGTCTTAACTTTGGGGACACTGTGCCCTCTGGGGCAACAGAAAGAGGAAAAGGGGAGTGAACTTACATTGAGGCCCTGATGTGGTGCCAAAACGGAGGCCCTGCACTTGGTGCAGCCACTTTCTCTTGGCTGCTTTCCCTGGGATCAGTCCATGTCTTCATCTCTCATCTTCCCTCAACCCTGAGCGTAGGTGTGACAGGTAGTCTTGCTAGTGAGCTAGCTGACAGAGAAAAAACTCAGCACAACTGCCTTTTGTTTTGTTTGATTAAATACCTGGCACTCAACTCATCTCCAAGCCTAACTTATCTCCAAGGGTTTGTTTCACGCAGACTTGAAGAGTCCTAAGTGGAGAGGAGGGGTGGGAGTTCACTGCTTTAGCTCCTGCCAGATCCCATCTGAAGGACACTGATAAAGCAAGCCTCTCAGAGGAAAGGACAAAAAAGGAAAAGCAAACTTAGTCACTTCAGCAACTCCTTTATCAGTGTCAGAAAGAAGGAGAAAAAAGAGCCATTTTTACCTTTTAAAGGCCTGAGTAGGGGCCGTGCCTGTGGCTTCATGGGTAGGGTGCTGGCCCTATATATCGAGGGCGGTGGGTTCAAACCCAGCTCTGCAACCCAAACTGCAACAACAACAACAAAAAAGAAAATAGCCAGGCGTTGTGGAAGGTGCCTATAGTCCTAGCTACTTGGGAAGCTGAGGCAAGAGAATCACCTAAGCCCAGGAGTTGGAGGTCGCTGTGAGCTGTGTGACACCATGGCACTCTACTGAGGGTGATAAAGTGAGAAAAAAAAAAAAAGGCCTGAGTAGCATTTCTTCAGCTGTGACACACGCAGTGATACGCCATTTTCCTTCTGTTTGTAGTTCTCTCCCTTTGCCTGCCTCCCTCCCTCCTTTCCTTCCTTTCTCATTCCCTCCCTTCCTGCCTTCTTTTCTCGGGAAAGTAAAATAAACTTCTTTCTATCCTATCCTTTCTGTGAGAATCTTTTTCATCTCGTGCTGTGAGTCCCCAGCCTAACAGAGTTCACCACCCCATTTTTCTGGTGAGCAAACTAAGGCCTGAGGCAAAGTGATTTACGTGATTGCAAAGATCAACACTTTCAGAGCAGGGATGTCTGTCTCCCAAGCCCCTTCCTCCTCCCTCTGGTCTGTCTGCTTCAGAGACAGGGGTTAGGGGTGGGCATGGCAAATCCTCATGGAAAAGAGAGTAAGTAGCAAGATAGCCTTGGGGTACTGCTGGCCTCACTGAAGACTGAAGTCAGAGAGGCTGGGCCCAAGGAATGGCACATCTGAAATACTAGGAAGAAGAGAGTAGTCTACGGGGCGGGTGTTCCGTTAGCCTGGGAGTGGCCAAAAGTGATGTGGCTACTGGAATAGAAAGTCTCAAAAGACTAAGGATGATTGGGCAGCGCCTCTATGGCTCAGAGAATAGGGCACCAGCCCCATATACCGAGGGTGGTGGGTTTGAACCTGGCCCTGGCCCAACTGCAACAAAAAATAGCTGGGCATTGTGGCGAGCACCTGTAGTCCCAGCTACTCAGGAGGCTGAGGCAAGAGAATCACCTAAGCCCAAGAGCTGCAGTTTGCTGTGAGCTGTGACACCACAGCACTTTACCGAGGGTGGCATATGAGACTCTGTCTCAAAAAAAAAAAAAAAGACTAAGGCTGATAACCCAGGCTCCTTATTTCTCCCAAGGTTGCTCTGACATTGCATTTAGAGTCTGCACACAGTGTTTTCAGTTCTTCTCTTTTGTCAGTCAAGGTACAGGCGATTTCAGAGATACTTTCAACTCTTAATTGCCACAGCTGGGCCATCTCTAGACTGGATGTACAGACTCTAGCATTTAAAAAAAACCTTCCCAGGCTGGAAGCAGTGACTCACACCTGTAATCTAGCACTCTGGGAGACCCAAGTGGGTGGTTTGCCTGAGCTCAAGAGTTCAAGACCAACCTGAGCTACAGCGAGATCCCGTCTCTAAAAATAGTTGTGTGTTGTGGCAGGCACCTACTACTTGGGAGGCTGAGGCAAGAGGATCTCTTGAACCCAAGAATTTAAACTTGCAGTGAGCAATGACACCACGGCACTCTACCAAGAGTGACAAAGCGAAACTCTGTCTCAAAAAAATTAGAAAATAAAAAATGTTTTCCCATATAAGATTTTGGTAGTGTCTTAGCAATTAACTCCTCTTCAGGTAAAATATGTGGATGCCTTTAGGGAGCAGTTAAATTGAGTGCAGTAAGTACTCTAAAGAATTGGCATTGATATCAATTGCTTATAATTTTCTCCAGTCTACATGTATCTCCCTATGCTTGGAGTGATAAATTAATACAGCGTCATTTTTGCTGCCTCTGAGCAATTTACATTAATGACTGCTAAATCTGTTGTAGCTAAAAGTCATTTTCTTGGCTTTCAGGGATAAATAGCATCTGGACAGCAGCCTCTGGGCAGCCCCTTCCAATATTTCATTAAAATACTAATGGATACATGGGAAAAGATGAAAATATTAAATGATGCCACAGCCTAAGGATGTCAGAATCAAGGCAGAATCTACATTTACTACATGGTATAGCAATTCTAAAAGACAAACTACTGTGGGTTTTACCTTATGAAACAGAAAAATAGTAAATGACAGAACAGAAAAAATATTTGTAATGTATATAACAGAAAAAGGTTATATTTCCTTTTTTTGAGCTCTTAAAAATCAACTTTAAAATGTCAAAACACCCCACTAATAGATACATCTTTGATGCAAAAGACACGTAGAGGAAATTCGCACACACACAAAATAAATTATTTCATTTACTAAACGCTTGTTGACTTCCTAGTAGGTGTCAGGCACCATTTTGAGGCACTATGGGTCTGGTTCTTACATCCTCATTTGGGAAATAAATAAGAAACAGACAAATAAATGGCATAATGCCAGGTAGAGATAAGGGGTGAGAAAACCAATAATGCCAAGAAAAGGTAGAGGGGTTGAAGGTGGTGCCGGTGTCTTATGTTTTGGATGGGGTGAGACTTATCTACAGAGGTGACATTGAAACAGAATCTGAGCACTGTTAGGAGGTGAGCCCTGCAGACGTGATAAAGGACGCTCCTAGCAGAGGAAAGAGCAAGTGCAAATGGCCCATGGTGGGAAAGAGCTCAGCCTGGGAACCACTGTGGCTACATGGAGTGTGGGAGGGAAGTCTTGGGATATGAGGCTGGGAGGGAGGCAAGAACTGGGCCATGAAGGGCCTTGTAGACCCTAGTAGAGAGTGTGGGATCATTGTAAGGGGAGTGGGAGCTTCTGGGAAGTTTCTTTTTCTTTTTTTTTTTTTTTTTTGAGACAGAGCCTCAAGCTGTCACCCTGGATAGAGTGCTGTGACATCACAGCTCACAGCAACCTCCAGTTCCTGGGCTCAAGCGAGTCTCTTGTCTCCGCCTCCCAAACAGCTGGGACTACAGGCGCCCGCCACAACGCCGGCCATTTTTTGGTTGCAGCTGTCATTGTTATTTGACGGGTCCAGGCTGGATTCAAACCCGCCAGCTCAGGTGTACATAGCTGGCACCTTAGCCTGTTGAGCCACAGGCGCTGAGCCTTCTGGGAAGTTTCGAGTGGAGAAGTGACATGATCTGACTGGCATATAAGAGGACCCGTGGGGTGGTGGAGTGAATGACCATCATGGCAGAAGCAGGGAGACAAGGTGGAGCTGTCTAAGGGAGAGATGGTGACGGACAGGATGGGGGGAGACTATGGTAGAAGTGGTGAGAATTGATCTGTTTGGAAAGAAATGCTGGTTGGCCTCTAGTGCGTCCAAATGGGGTACTAGGGAAAGAAAATCGTCTAGGATGACTCCAAGTTTTTTGAGTAACTGGAAGAATGGAATTGCCATTTACTGAAGCAGGGAAGACTGCAGTGGGGCAGGTTCTTGAATGAGTGCCTGGGCATGCTAATTATACACCCCAGGGAAGTTGTTAGGCCATTGAATATACATACCTGGGCTTCAGAGAAATCTGGGCTAGAGCAAAATTTTGGATGTTATCAGTGTATGTAGTTAGACCTCTGAGACTGGCTGAGATCTCCAGGGAAGTGAGAGTAGATAAAGAAGAGAAGGGAAGAAGTCTGGGGACTGGGCCTAGAACCATCTATGCATTGAGATCAGGGAGGCTGGAAGGAATCAGCCACAGATGACTTCGGAAGAGCAGCCAGCATGGTGGTTGGAGAACTGAGAGAGAGAATGATCTTTCCGATGCTAGGTGGAAAAGATGATTCAAAAAGGAGGCAGTTATCAACTTTATCAAATTCTGTTGATAGGTCACATAAGGCGAGGCCTGATTAAAGATCATTGGATTTAGCAATATGAAGAACACTGGTGACTTTGACAAGAAAGTGAGAGAATGGTGAGAAGAATGGGAGATAAAACTGCAGATAAAAGGTTTTGAGAACCTTTAAATGGAGTAGAGACATAGGACAAGAGCTGGGGGAAATAAGGAGTCAAGAGGAAGGAGGTCCCTAAAAGTGGGAATTATTCTGGCCTGCTTGCACACCAAGTGAGAATTATCCAGCAGAGAAGGGAGATTGATAAAGCAGGAGAGAGGGGACAGATATGAGAATACCAGCCTTGGGAAGATAGGAAGGGATGGGGCAAAGTTTTAAGTGGCAGATAGGGCTTTTTTTTTTTTTTAAAAGACAGTGTCTTACTTTTATCGCCCTTGGTAGAGTGCCATGGCATCACAGCTCACAGCAACCTCAAACTCCTGGGCTTAGCAATTCTCTTGCCTCAGTCTCCTGAGGAGCTCGGAATAAAGGCACCCACTACACGCCTGGCTATTTTTTGTTGCAGTTTGGCCAGGGCAAGGTTCAAACCTGTCACCCTTGGTGTATGGGGCTGGTGTCCTACCCACTGAACCACAAGCACTGATATTAGGCTTTTCAGACTGACAGGAGGGCATCCTGCCCCAAAGCAGGACCACCTGGATATCTCGAGGAGTTCTTAGAGTTGGACCCCACAGACTTCTCTGGTGATTGGCGCATCATTTCTGCCAGTAAAATCGAAAATATAGGGTATCAATAAAGTCATTGTAGTTTGCACTTTAATTAATTAATTCATTTGTTTTTTGGAGACAGAGCCTCAAGCTGTCACCCTGGATAGAGTGCTATGGCATCACAGCTCACAGCAATCTCCAATTCCTGGGCTCAAGTGAGTCTCCTGCCTCCACCCTCCAAGTAGCTGGGACTACAGGCGCCCGCCACAACGCCTGGCCATTTTTTGGTTGCAGCCATCATTGTTGTTTGGCGGGCCCAGGCTGGATTCGAACCCACCAGCTCAGGTGTACATGGCTGGCGCCTTAGCCCGTTGAGCCACAGGTGCCGAGCCAGTTTGCACTTTTATTAAATCCACTTCCATATAAAGTACAAATAAGTTGTGTGATTCAACCCAGAGAGAATTCATCAGATATTTCAATAAAGTTGTTAGTGCTTGATTTCTTTCTGTCTTTCCTTTTATAGGTAATGAGCTCTACGTTATGCTGGGATGGTATATTGACCTGTACCAGAGTGGCAATGGATACTAGATATGTTGAAAGTTGACATTCCTGCAATTAACCGTGCTAAGTCTTGAATAAATTCTCTTTGTTATCTTTTGCAGGTTGTTTGTTTTGCATAGAAGTGGATGTTTTAAACATTCAAACTACACAAGGGTTGCTGTGCTCTATTTCTTCTCTCTCTAGAAAATCTCTTTCCCCAGAGAAAGCATGACCACCTCCTCCTCTGTTTCTGTATGGCTTTCATGTCCTGTCCTTTGTCCCCCTAACTCAGGTGCTATGTAGTCTCTGTTCCCTTAAAAACTCTTTTGTGATGTTATTGGCCACTTTTTAAAAATCTCCTAATCCCTCTTTGCTGGTCTTTGTTAACAAGCAGTCTCACTACCTCCTTTCAATTTTAGTCTATGTGCTGCTGAAGTGAGCACACCACCTCCTTTCAAGAATAGAACTCTTTTCTTTCTCTCTGCCTCTTGAAGTCAGTAGCTAATATGTTGTCAAATAACAAAACCCACAATATCCTGACCCCAAATCCTGGGAAGATGGGGGCACCAAGGTCAGGGAATGGGATTCTTTTTTTTTTTTTTTTTTTTTAGATGGCATAATCTTTTAAAAGTACTTTATTAAGATGTTTCTCACAAACTAAGGGAGAATAGGGGAACTTATTCACTAGGAAGAGAACAATCCTTATAACACATGTGAAAAGCACCAAAAAGAATATCATAATAACTCTGAACTCCAGAATTTCTTGTTTCCAGTTCTAATATATACTATATTGTGGCAGTGGTACACAAAGCTTTCAGAAAGAATACCAAATCCAGTA
>CAUYON010034087.1:0-11469 GCA_963573935.1 Arctocebus calabarensis
GGCGCCTGTAGTCCCAGCTACTTGGGAGGCGGAGGCAAGAGACTCGCTTGAGCCCAGGAATTGGAGGTTGCTGTGAGCTGTGAAGCCACAGCACTCTATCCAGTGTGACATCTTGAGGTTCTGTCTAAAAAAAAAAAAAAACAAAAACAAAAAACCTATTGCTCAGAAAATAAGTTTCCTTTCAAAATATTACTGCTCATTGACAATGTAATCAATCAGCCAAAAGCTCTGAAGGAAATGTACAAAGATATTGTTGTCATGCATGCTAACACAACAACCATTCTGTAACCCCTGAAAACCTCTGGAAAGGACTCACTCTTCTCCATGCCATTAAGGACATTCATGATTTATGAAGGGAGGTCAAGATATCTACATCAACAGGAGTTTGAAATAAGTTGATTCCAACCCTCATAGATGACTTTGAAGACTTTAGTAGAAGAAATAATTGCAGATGTGGTGGAAAAAAGTAAGAGAACTTAGAAGTGGAGCCTGAAAATGGGGCTGAATTGCTTCAACCTCATAATAAAACTTCAACAGATCAGGAGTCGCTTTTTATGAAGGGACAAAAAAAGTTGTTTCTTGAAACACAATCTATTCCTGGTGAAGATGCTGTGAATACTGCTGAAATAACAAGGGATTTAGAATATTCCACAAACTGAGCTGGTATTGACTCCAGTTTTGAAAGAAGTGCTACTGTGAAAAGAATGGTATCAAATAGCATCATATGCTACAGGGAAATATTTTGTGAAAAGAAGAGTCAACCAATGCAGCAAACTTCACTCTTACCTTATTTTGATTAACTGACACAGCCAGTGCATTAGCTCACACCTGTAATCCTAGCACTCTGGGAGGCCGAGGCAGGTGGACTGTCTGAGTTCACAAGTTCAAGACCAGTCTGAGCCACAGCAAGATCTTGTCTCTAAAATTAGAGCCAGGGGCGGTGCCTGTGGCTCAGTGAGTAGGGCGCTGGCCCCATATATTGAGGGTGGCGGGTTCCTACCTGGACCTGGCCAAACTGTAATAAAAAAATAGCCGGGTGTTGTGGCAGGTGCCTGTAGTCCCAGCTACTCGGGAGGCTGAGGCAAAAGAATCGCCTAAGCCCAGGAATTGGAGGTTGCTGTGAGCTGTGTGATGCCACGGCACTCTACCGAGGGTGATAAAGACTCTATCTCTACAAAAAAAATAAAATAAATAAATGAAATTAGCCAGGTGTTGTGGCAGGTGGCAGGTCCTAGCTACTTGAGAGGTTGAGGCAAGAGGATCACTTAAGCCCAACAGTTTGAGATTGCTAAGAGCTGTGATGCTACGGCACTCTACCAAGGGTGACAAAGTAAAACTCTGGCTTAAAAAAAAAAAAAAAAAAAAAAAGGCTTGGCGCCTGTGGCTCAAGCTGCTAAGGTGCCAGCCACATACACCTGAGCTGGCAGGTTCGAATCCAGCCTGGGCCCACCAAATAAGAATAACGGCTGCAATCAACAAATAGCTGGGCGCTGTGGTGGGCACCTATAGTCCCCACTACTTGGGAGGCGGGGGCAGGAGAATCACTTGAGCCCAGGAGTTGGAGGTTGCTGTGAGTTGTGATGCCACAGCACTCTGCCCAGGGTGACAACTTGAGGCTCTGTCTCAAACAAACAAACAAAAAAAACCTGCCACCCCAACCTCTAGGAAACACCACCTGATCAGTGAGGAGCCATCAACAATGAAGTAAGACCCTCCACCAGCAAAAAGATTACAACTTGGTAATCCTAGCATTCTGGGAGGCAGAAGGGGGTGGACTGCCTGAGCTCAGGAGTTCCAGACCAGCGTGAGCCAGAATGTCTCTAAAACTAGCCTGGTGGCGGGCGGGGCAGACACCTGTAGTCCCCGCTACTTGGGAGGCTAAGGTAAGATGATCACTTGAGCCCAAGGGTTTAAGGTTGCTATGAGCTTTGACACCATAGCACTCTACAAGAGAAAAAAAAAACCTGCAACTTGCTAAAGGCTCAGATGACAGCATTTTGGGCAAATAAAGCTTTCTGTAATTTAGGTATCTACATTTCTTTTTTAGCTATAATGCTACTGCACACCTAACAAACAACAGTATAGTGTGAACCTAACTTTTATATGCAATGGGAAACAAAAACACTTGTTATTCATTTTATTTTGATTTTTACTTTATTTTGGTGGTCTGGAACCAAATCTGTAATTTCTATCTAAAGCATGCCTGTGTACTCCAAATCTTATCATGAGAAAATACCAGATCAACCAAAATTGAGGGGCATTACACAAAATAAACGTACACTCTTAAAAAAATGGCATGGTCATGAAAAACATAAACTAAGATAGAGGAACTCTTCCAGATTAAAGGACACTAAAAAGACATGACAAATGTACTATGTGATTCTAGACTGGATTGTGGAACAAAACAAGGAATTATAGGAACAAAGTTTGAACAGGCCTACAGATTAAAAAACAGTATTTAATCAATAATAATTTCCTTACTTCTATAACTGTACTCTGGTTATATAAGAGAATGTTCTTTGAGACAGAGTCTCAAGCTATGGCCTTGGGTAGAGTGCCTTGGCGTCACAGCTCACAGCAACCTCAAACTCTTGGGGCTTAAACGATTCTATTCCCTCAGCCTTCTAAGTAGCTGGGACTATATAGGTGCCCACCACAATGCCCAGCTATTTCTGTTGTTGTTGCAGTTGTTATTGTTGTTTTAGCTGGCCGGGGCCAGGTTCGAACTTGCCAGCCTTTGTGTATGTGGCCAGCACCCTACCCACTGAGTATGGGCATTGTCCAAGATAATGTTGTTGTTCTTAGGAAATAAAACTGAGGTAATTTATAGGGAAAGGGACACAACATCTATGCCTTACTCTGAGACATTTTAGAAAGAATGAATGAAAAGCACATATGGAAATAACATTTGAGAAATGGGGGTGAGTGTTATATGACAATTATTTTTTATTTTTTTTAGAGACAGAGTCTCACTTTGTCACCCTTGGTAGAGGACCATGGCTTCACAGTTCACAGCAACCTCCAGTTCTTGGGCTTACGACATTCTCTTGTCTTAGCCTCCTGAGTAACTGGGACTATAGGCGCCCGCCACAATGCCCAGCTATTTTTTTGTTGCAGTTCGGCCAGGGCCGGGTTTGAGCCACAGGTGCCGCCCTATGACAATTCTTTTATTTTTAACTTTTTATTATTTGGAATTAATTGTGGGTACAAAGAATTAGGTTACACTTATTGCATCTGTTAGATAGAGTCCCTCTTAAACTTGTGTCCCCTCCAAGAGGTGTGCCATACACCATGTCCCCCATCCCCCTTCCTTCTCCCCTTTCCCCACTACCTCATTCCCCTATCGCACCCCTTGTATTAGCTCATCTACTGCCTTCATATATGACAATTCTTTGTACTATTTTTCACAGGTATGAAATAATTTTAAAATGAAAAGTTAAAATATAAGAAAAAAGATTTTATCTATTTGTAGATGATAAACACATTGTGAGATATGAATCTGATTTTATCTCTTACCAAATATGTATTCAGTTGTCCCAACTTTTCCTCTGTGATTTGAGGTGCTATCTTTATCATATTCTAAATTTCTATAATTACTATTTCTGGACATTCCATTCTGTTCTAGTAGTCAATATGTCTATCCATGGACCATACCATACAATTTTGTTGTTTTTTAAATAGACTATTTTTTTGAGCAGTTTTAGTTTACAGCAAAACTTAGGTGGAGGCTATGTTAACCAGTTTGATGAAAATATTTCAGATCGTACATTGAAACACAATATACATTGTATATGAAGCACATTGTACCCCATGATTGCATTCATGTACACAGGTATGATTTAATAAAAAAAAAAAAAATTTAGTTGGAAAGTAGAGAGAATTCCCATATACCTCCTGCCCCCACAGTTTTAATTATAGAGTCCTTGTGGGTTTTTTTGAGACAGAATCTCACTTTGTCGCCGTCGTGACGTCACAGCTCACAGCAACCTCAAACTCTTGGGCTCAAGTGAGTCTCTTACCTTAGCCTCTCAACTAGCTGGGACTACAGGCACCTGCCACAACGCCCGG
This sequence comes from Arctocebus calabarensis, assembly GCA_963573935.1. Lineage (NCBI taxonomy): Eukaryota > Metazoa > Chordata > Mammalia > Primates > Lorisidae > Arctocebus > Arctocebus calabarensis. Next base: position 4,069 of record CAUYON010034087.1, read on the forward strand.
CTATTTTTAGCCTGGTCTGGCTCTGGCTCAGGCTGGTCTTGAACCTGTGAGCTCAGGCAATCCACCTGAGTCAACCTCCCAGAGTGCTAGGATTACAGGCGTTAGCCACCTCGCCTAGCCCTACAGAGGCCGTGTGGTTTAAAATCTGGTGAGATTTGCCCTCTTAATTGCTCTTCTTTTTCATGGGTTTTCTAGTTGTCCATTCTTTCTAATGTATTTTTCCACACGACTACTTTTTTCCTTTTTTTTTTTTTTTTTTTTATTTTGGAGACAGGGTCTTGCTCTGTTGCTCAGGCTAGATTGCAGTATTTAGGGGTAAATCTGTAGGACTACATATTAAGAAAGGACTCAAATTAATGACTTCAATTTCCACATTAAGAAACTTTTTTTTTTTTTTTTTCAGACAGAGCCTCAAGCTGTCACCCTGGATAGAGTGCCGTGGTGTCACAGCTCACAGCAACCTCCAGTTCCTGGGCTCAAGCGAGTCCTCTGCCTCTGCCTCCCAAGTAGCTGGGATTACAGGCACCCGCCACAATGCCCGGCCATTTTTTGGTTGCAATCGTCATTGTCGTTTGGCAGGCCCGGGCTGGAATTGAACCCGCCAGCTCAGGTGTACGTGGCTGGCGCCTTAGCCCGTTGAGCCACAGGCGCTGAGCCCACATTAAGAAACTTTTAAAAAAGCATATTTAAATCCAAATAAAAGAAGAAAACAAATAAAGATCAGACAACAAACCACTTAAAGAGAGAAAAACAAGGGGGAAAAAAATCAATGAAATAAAAAGCTGATCCTTGGGCGGTGCCTGCGGTTCAGTGGGTAGGGCGCCAGTTCCATATATTAAGGACAGCAGGTTTGAACCTGGCCCCAGCCAAACTGCAACAGAAAAACAGCTGGGTGTTGTGGCATGCGCCTGTAGTCCCAGCTACTCCAGAGACTGAGGCAAGAGAAATGCCTAAGCCCAGGAGTTGGAGGTTGCTGTGAGCTGTGACACTACAGCACTCTACCAAGGGCGATAAAGTAAGACTGTGTCTCCAAAAAAAAAAAAAAAGCTGATCCTTTTGAGAGCAATAAAACACTTCAGCACCAACTGAAGTGTGTCAAACCAGTGTGCTCAATAATGTTGTTTAAGTTGTCTTGTCTCACTCAAAATTTCAAGAAGTTATGAAGGAAATACAAGGAAGTACTAGATATAGACTCAGAATTTAGAGTCCACTCCACATATTTCCATCTGAAAAAAGAGAAAGGTATATCCTTAGACAAACCACATAGTTCCTGCAAGCAATAGTTTCCTTGGAAGTATGCTAAAAGGATTTATTTAGACCTCTACAATCTCTTTGAATTCTAAGATTCTCTACATGCCAAAGAGGAGGTACACTTCTGCTAACAGTTTAAAATGACCTGAACAACAGATGTGCTGATAAAACCTTGGGAAGCTAAATAGGCACTTTTCTCAAAAATAACCATCTTGGGGCGGCGCCTGTGGCTCATCAAGTAGGGCGCCAGCCCCCCGTACCGAAGGTGGAGGGTTCAAACCCAGCCAGCCTGCTCCGAACTGCAAAACAGAAAAATAGCCGGGCGTTTTCTGTAGTCCCAGCTACTCCGGAGGCTGAGGCTAGAGAATCGCCTAAGCCCAGGAGTTGGAGGTTGCTGTGTGACGCCACAGCACTCTATAGAGGGTGATAAAGTGAGACTCTGCCTCTACAAAAAAAAAAATAATAAAATAAATAACCATCCTGACCAAAGAGATTAAAAGTTGTTCAATCCATCCATAACTAAGTCAATTATCTTTAAGCATCAGCCTGGGGGAAAAAAAAACAAAGAAGAATTTCAGTCTAATTTAAAATCAAGGACCAATATGATAATACTAATTATTTAATCTTTAGTTCTCTGCTTATCAACCCTGTGAGATGGCTATCATTTCTTAGATGTTATCACTTCTTACTCATGACTCCCAGTGAGGCTGATTTTATGCATATACTGTATTTATTATTATTTTGCTTATTACATGTATGTGTTTGTATAATTACAAAATTAAAGAAGTTATACAGACTGGGATAGAGTAAGGGCCTCTTCATCATAAACAATTTATACAAATGACTAAGAGTCTACTGTGGACCAGGCATTTATTAACCTATTTACCAAGACCTTTAGGAACTTGCTGCTGCTGTCTTTTAAGAGAAAACTACCTTATATAACATATAAACTACCTTATATAAACATATTATAGATAGGACTTAGCCAGGTGTTGTGGCAGGTGCCTATAATCCTAGCTACTTGGGAGGCTAAGGCAAGAGAATAGCTTAAGCCCAAGAGTTTGAGGTTGCTGTGAGTTGTGACACCACAGCACTCTACTGAGGGTGACAAAGTGAAACTCTGTCTCAAAAAAAAAAAAAAAAGATAGGACTGAAATCGGCCCTAAATATCCAGATCAGGGTAAATCAAGTAGACTAATTATTCATTGTACAGTAGTTAATTTTATTTAACAGCATGTGTTCTGGAGCCAAATCCCTTGAGTTCTAATTCTGATTATACTATTTACTGGTTCTAAAACCCTGGACAAATGACTTAACCATATGGGGATTATTATGAAGATTAAATGAATTAGTACATACATGTAAAGATATAATTATGATCCTCCCCTCGTAGTTGGATAAATACCAGAAGCTAAGAATAGTCTATAAAAATTTATTAAAACAGCACTTCAATAAAACTCGCACTTCCCTCTTTTTAAAGTTCCTCTATAAAGTAATATATCTACATATTTCAGTGGAAGGATCAGTAGCTATGTAAACAAAGTATACATAATTAGCTTACAGAATAATTTTAATGAGTATATGTGCTTTTATGTTCAACTATTCAGAACTTCCAAACTCTCTCTAGTTAAAAATCAGATAACTTAGAAGTAAATGCAGCTTCTATGTAAGTCCTTTCTCCATTGACTATTTTAAAATTCTGGTTCAGCACCTGTAGCTCAGTGGTTAAGGTGCTGGCCCCATACACGGGGGCTGGTGGGTTTAAACCTCGTCTGGGTCTGCTAAACAACAATGACAACTATAACAAAAAAATAGCCAGGCGTTGTAGCAGGTGCCTGTAGTCTCAGCTACTTGGGAGGGTGAGGCAGGAGAATCACTTAAGCCCAAGAGTGTGAGGTTGCTGTAAGCTGTGACACCATAGCACTCTACTGAGGGGGACATAGTGACACTCTGTCTCACAAAAATAAACAAATAAAATAAAATAAAATAAAATTCTGTCATACTTTGGGCCTTAGATGTTGCAGAATGTGTTTTAACTTAATAAAATCCTAGGGTATAATCTCTACAGGATGGGTCTAAAACCTGAGTAATCTCCCCAAAAGCCTACCACTTTAACCCCCCACCTCATTATGGACCAAATAATATGAGTTCCATTAATCTTCATAGCTCACTGCAGTTATTTAATACATAAAAAAGTGAAAAGATGTAGGTCACATTCTAACAATTAGCAAAAACTGTGTGAACCAAAGGATCTACTCACTCAGAATCTCACTTCCTACATCTGTAGAGACACCTATGCTCAGAGATACTGGGAGAATTAAAGGAAGGCGTGAATGAAATGTCCCTTCTGTTCCTACTAAGCATATAGCACTTCTCAATTCATACTCATTTCCCCTTCTTTATTTTGAAAGTGTAGAAGAAATAAGGAAGAATGTAAGACTTTTTAACAGCATTGTTTGATCTCACATTTTCATATATTATATATATATATGTACTTTTATTTTTTATTTATTTATTTATTTATTTTGTGCAGTTTTTGGCCAGGACTGAATTTGAACCCGCCACCTCCAGTATATGGGGCTGGTGTTGTACTCGTTGAGCCTTAGGCACTGCCCTTCCCTTTTGATATTTTTGACATGAACCATCTATAGGTTAAGCTGTGCAATCTCAACATACATGCTCATTTTTACTGTTCCTTCAGAAACTCCAAAACTACTGTGGGAATTACAACTGAGTGGGAATAATAATATTCTGACAGAACTAAATAAGAATGATATCTTGATGGCCTCATTAAAACAATACAATTTTTGGACTAAATACCGACTTCAGAGTAAATAAGAAAAGGAGGTATTATGCTAAGTTGATAAGAATTCTATGATCACTAACACTTTCTAGAAGTAACCTCAAGAAATGTCAATTACAATGGCCTCAAACATATAATTTTTAGCAAACATTTTGGTATCCAAAAGGATGAGACTAAATAATTATATTCAAAAGATTAACTCTAACATTACTTGGAAAAGTATCCCACAACTAATATATTCTGGGACTACCTGAAGGGATAGTTTTCCTCAAAATTAAACATTCTATGGATGCAAAGTAATTTTCTTTAAGATAGATATTTTAATTAATAAGTCTACCCTTAAGTTTTCTGTGCCAAAGCATTCTCTTCCAAGTACAAAACTCAGGCTTTAACCAATTACTTGGCTGAGAACTATATAAACCCTGAAACATAACTGATGTCTTGATTCTGCTACTTTTAGGACAGAGTGGTACTGTTTTTTTTATTCATACAATTGTATTTAGCTCATGTATATCTTTTTTCAAAGAATATTAATAGTGGTCCTTCAGATAACTGTAGACTCAGGCTGAGGACTAAAACTAGATCATTCTGGGATAGAAAGGAATTGTTTTTCAAACTCCACTTAGCATTTGGTCCTAGGTTTTCATACATAATTGACATGAATAGCAGATGTACAGACAATCACCTGGGAAGGCATAAGTATAAAATAGTCACATACTCAAAGACTGAACTATTAATTATGATGAAGCAATCTTGGAGCAATTGTTCAATTATCACAAACACAGCAGTCAGTACCAAACCATGTTTGGATTAATGACAACCAATTTCCTTCAACCTTTTTTTTCCTTTGAGACAGTGTCTCACTATGTCACCTCAGTAGAGTGCCATGGCATCACAACTCACAGCAACCTCAAACTTTTTGGTCTTAAGTGATTCTCTTGCCTCAGCCTACAGGCACCCACCACAGCACCCGGCTATTTTTGTTGTTGTTATAGTTGTTATTGTTATGTGGCAGGCCTGGGGTAGGTTCGAACCTGCCAGTGCCAATGTATGTGGCTGATCCCCACAGCTGCTGAGTTACAGGTGCCAAGCCCAATTTCCTTCAACCTTAAAAGCAAGATTGAAACTAGAAGGTTAAATCCTTGAAGAGTACTACAATCCTATTTTTCTTTCCTCCTTCTTTTTTTTTTGGAGACAGAGTCTCAGTTACCCTTGGTAGAGTGCTGTGCTGTCATAGCTCACAGCAGCCTCAAACTCTTGGGCTTAAGAGATTCTCGTGCCTCAGCCTCCCAAGTAGCTGGGACTACCAGAGGCCCCCCCCCCCAAAGCCCGGCTATTTTTAGAGGGGGGGTGTCTGGCTCTGGCTTAGGCTGGTCTCCAACCTGTAAGCTTAGGCAATGCACCTGCCTGGACCTCCCAGAATGCTAGGATAGCAGGTGTGAGCCACCGCGCCCCGCTACAGTGCTATTTCTTATTCAAACTAGAAGGTTAACTCTTTGAAGAGTACTACAATGCTACTCCTTTTTTTTCTGGGGAGTCAGGTGGGAATAGGATGCTAAAAACTAATCAGGCAGGCTGGGCATAGCGATTCACGCCTGTAATCCTACCATTCTGGGAGACCGAAGAGGGTGGATGGGTTAAGAGACCAGCCCGAGCAAGGGTGAGACCCCATCTCTACTAAAAGCAGAAAAATTAGCGGGGCGTGTGGTGGATCTGTAATCCCAGCTACCAAAGAGGCTGAGCCAGGGATTGCTTGAACCCAGTAGTATGAGGTTGCTGGGAACCAGGCTGATACCATGGTACGCTGGGACAACAGAGTGAGACTCTCAAAAACAAACAAACAAAAACAACAACAAAAAACGAATTAGGTAAATGGAAGTAACGAAAATAAAACAAGATCCCCAAATCTGACGATGTAAGAAACATAAACCTACATGATAATCAGCCATTAAAAAAAATCATCAGACGATGCACCATCCCACCCGCTCTTTCTGCCTTAGAGCAATATTTTGTAGAAGTCACCAGACTCAGACTTGAAATAAAGGAACTTTAAAACAGGTCAAGGACCCCCCAAAATCTGAAGCGGGAGCTCACGGGTCCTCCCAGGCTGACTGACCCGCCTCCGCCCTGAGGCCTCCAGAAGACACACCTCCCTTCCCCCACCCCGGCCGCACGCTCTGCAGGTAACAGGCGTCTGTCTCTTCTCGCGCTGTTTGAACGAAATCTAAAAGGAATAGTTTGCTTTTTAAAAAAATTAACGAAAGCAAAAAAGGCCTAAAACACATACACCAAAACCCCGTATGAAGCTCGACCACTCCCGTTCGAAGAAAACCCCTTTTCTGAACATTCCTTCACCAAAGGATGAGGAGACGTCTGGTGACCGCAGAAACCAGGAAACTCTCAGGGTCTCTCTGGGCCCAAACCCAGCCCATCCTGGGAAGTCACCGCGCAGCTCGGGGACCCCGACGTCGCCCGAAGGGGGTTCGGATAAAGCAACTGGTGCTGCGGCCTCGGCGCTCCCGACCGCAGCCGGGGCCGGACCCCCAGCGCCCGCGGTGGCTGCGGTGCGGCGGGAGGCGCGGGGCGTAGAGGCCTGGCTTCCGCCTGAGCCGCGGCCCGCGCCCGGTACTCACAAATGCACAGCTCCACCACGTATGCGTAGTAGGACCAGACGGCCACGAAGGTGATGAAGAGCACCGGTACCCAGCCCACGATGCGCTGGCAGCAGCGCCACAGCGTCCAGGGCGCCATGTTCTGCTGGCGACGGCCAAGCCCAGTGCCCGAAGGTTTTGGGCAGCGCCAGACCCCCGGCGGCGGCTGCAGAGGCAGCGAGGACAAGTCGGGCGCTCTGAACCGCTCCTCGTCCAGCTCCTCCGCCTCCGCTGCAGGGGTAGTGGGAGCGAAAGTTGGAGACGTAGCTGTGACTCCTCCCCCCACAGTGCCCTGCCTGGGCCCGCCCCCGCCCAGCATCCCGCTTGCCCCCTCCCCACGCTGCCGCCCCCGCCGCGGGCCGTAGCTGGTCACCACGCCGTCGGGGGCGGGGCTTCCTTGGCCGGGGAGGCGGAGGCGGGGCTGCGGCTCGGGACCGCCCACGGGGCGTGGCGGGACTGGAAGCCGACTGGCTGGTGAGCAAGGGAGGATGGGAAGAAGTAGTTGGGGTTGAGGGCACCCGCCGAGGCCGAAAACACCCTTTGATTGGGGAGAGCGGATGGCTTTTGCGGATTGAGACTCCTGGGGATAAGAAGATTAACTACCAGAAGTGATTCCTCAGCTGATTTGTGAGCTTTGGGCCTTGCTGTGTCCAGAACTTGCTCCACTGGGGTCCTTGGTACCCTGATTAGTTAGGG
>CAUYON010034088.1:0-10679 GCA_963573935.1 Arctocebus calabarensis
TCTAACCCCAGCGAGAATGGCCTATATCACAAAATCTCAAAACTGCAGATGCTGGTGCGGATGTGGAGAGAAAGGAACACTTTTACACTGCTGGTGGGACTGCAAACTAATACAACCTTTTTGGAAGGAAGTATGGAGAAATCTCAAAGAACTCAACCTAGACCTCCCATTTGATCCTGCAATCCCATTACTGGGCATCTATCCAGAAGGAAAAAAAAAAGAAAAAAAACTTTTATTAACAAGACACCTGTACTAGACTTTTTTGCTGGTCAATTTACAATCATTAAAATGTGGAAACAGCCTAACTCAATGCCCTTCAACCTAGGAATGGATTGGCAAGCTGTGGTATATATACATGATGGAATACTCTTCAGCCATTAAAAAAATGGAGATTTTGTAGCTTTTGTACTAACCTGGAGGGAGGCAGAACACATTATTCTTAGTGAAGCATCACAGGAATGGAGAAGTATGAATCCTATGTACTCAGCTTTGATATAAGGACAATTAATGACAATTAGTGACACGGTGGGGCATGGGGGAAGGGGAGAGCAGGTGGAGAAGGAGGGAGGAGGTGAGGGAAAGGCAAAGGAAAAAAAAGCAAAGAAAATAGTGACTAATTCTCACATAAATTGGATTTAATTTAGACCAAAGTACATTACTTGAACATCAATTTTTAATTCAACTTGTTAATATGTTGTTTAGGATATTGCATCCTCATTTATAACTGAAATATGTTTGTAATATCCCCTTTATAAAATATATTTTTTACAATTTTAATATCAGGTGTATTCAGATGAAGTAGAATGATTTTGAAGTATTTCTTTTTTTTTTTATTGTCTATAAGATTTTGCATGATCTGTTTTTTGAAATTATCTTTTATTTTTATTTATAAATATTAGTTGTCTATTTTTGAGACTTGGAAAAAAAATAAGAAGTTAATTGATGACTCCATACTGAACCTCAGAATGAAAGAATTCTATAATAGACATACTCTTACTTGACAATGTGAATGTTACTTTTTTGCATTATTATTATTATTGCTCAATAAAAAAATAAAATATCATACAAATAGACACACAGTAAGAAGAAGAGAGTTATGTTGGTAAAGTTCTCTTCCAGCTAAATTAAATATTACATATATTTTCACTCTGTTCAGTTCTTTCCGGATTAGAAAGGGAAACATTATTATTTCTGCAGTGTTCCATGGAATCAAGATGTAGCAATACATGAGAATAAATGTTAAATGAACATTCTGAACCTTTGCTCTATTCAAACTTAATTGAATTTAAAACTATTTTAGAAGGAAACCAAATCATAGTGAGATGAAAGTGAATGCGTGTTTTCAAAGGGCTTAATACATTTCCAGCTCCTAAATCCTATTTGTTTTAGCGTTTTACTTCAATAATTATTTTTGATATTATTTATATACTCAATTATTTTCAATGTTGTTTATATACTCAACTTACACCTTTCTACTGTCTTTATAGTTAATTTTAAGTAATTTTGGACTTCATTAACTTCAGTACGATTAAAAATTAAAATATACTGTGTAATACAAAAAAAAAAGGGGGGGGGTTTCCTTGAACAGAGAAAACCTGACTTGTTCCAAAATGTGGGGATTTTAGATATTCCAACTCCAAAGGGACATGGTGATCCCAACAGGTATTTTAGGAATAATATGTATTATATTTGCCCAACTGCAATTTGTAGCTTTAAAATACTTGATATTCCCCTATTTAATGGCTCAGATTTCACACAGTCCCAGCATTATCAGGCAGAGGTTCTGATGTCACACATCCACGTTGAACAGAATTGCTCTGCCCTGTCACTGTCACCCAGGAGAGCTTCCTTAAAACACTGAGTAGCATCTTCAGTCCTGTGAACAGGAGACAGCAGCATCCAGCTTTGCCCTGGCGACAGAAAATCATCTTTAAACTACCAACAGTGCGCTTTTGTAAATGAGTAATCCCTGAGTAACTTCTAGAAATGCAGGCTCTGCTATTTTCATTAAACATTTTCACTTGCTACAGCACCTGTTTTTCTAACATACATTTGAGGGGGGATTTGTGAGTGAGTACACGTTCCCAAATGAGGTCTTCCAATTATCCATACCTTTCTCGGTCTAGAATCCACAGACCACTTCTCTTTCCATCAGGTATTTTTCTCTACAGAACTGAAGTTTAATCGTGTAGGTATTTACTAAAGTCTAAAGCATAATATCCACAAACATGAGCAAATTTACAGCTCCCAGAAAAGAGACCAGAAAAAAGATCTTGGGTCTCACTCTATGTGCTCCCCCAACCCTCTCTGAATCCCCTCACCCAAACTCTCCCAAGGGCAAGAGAAAGCAGCAGGAGTGGGGAGCAGCACATTCAGCAGGACGGTGAGCTGGGTAGGGCCCGAGCAGGGGTCAGCCACTTCACTTCACACGTGAGTAAACTGAGGCTGGCAAGGCTGAGCTGCCAGAGGCCCCGGGGCAGGCTACAGCGGCAGAGGCTGAACCTCCACTCCCAGTCTACCATCACCAAGGGGCTGGGATGCCTACCCAAGCCTCCTATTTCTTGTGTCCTATGTGGTTTCCCAATATGAACTCACTTTAATCCACATCACAATGCTGCTATGATTTCCATTTTTTTTACATGGAAAAACTGAGGTATAGAGACACTGGGCTACTCGTCCATGTCACACAGCTCGTAAGTGGCAGAGCCGAGATGTGAATCTAGACAGTCTGGATCTGGAGTCTATGCTCTGAGTCGCTGCACCATGACATGTCTCTGGGTCTCAGATGAGAGAGAAGTGAAGCTTTACCCTGATCATGCGCGAAGCACAAACAGATCAAAGCTCCTTTGAGACCAGTAATTGTTGGCAGGCACACCAACAAGATCTCCACTACTCCCCACTCCAACTTCCTGTCCACCTGCCGCCAGGGTGACTTACTCTTTTAAGTCTAGAAGAAATCTTTCTTGTATTCATGGGAAATGCCAGATGCATGCCTTCCTAGCTCTAGCGACCTTTACCATATTAATTAACCTTCCTGTGCCTCAGTTTCCCCATATCAGAGGAAGGGATGATAGCGGAACTTACTTCGTAGAGTTACTGTGACTGCACAATAAGAAAATGCATCTCATAAGCTGGCAAGAGTTCCTGACACACTCAATACTTATTAGCCATTGCTGCTACTATCGCAACTATTATTAACAATAATGTGCTTGAGAAACTGACCATCCTGCACTGTTATACTAAATATATACAAAGGAGACATTTGGTTTATTGAAAACAGTATTACTTCAGGAAGGGTAAATGCTTAAGCTACTTTAAATTGCTTTTTCCAAAATGACAGTTACATGAATAAAACCCACAAATACGCTGATGCTCCTCTAACTCCCGATATGTAATTCTGTAATTCCAATGTATGTGTGGAGACCCAGGATGGGCATTCTGAGAGTGTGTCAATTGTGCCTCTTTTTTACAGTTGAGAGACTATTAATTGGATTTACATAACTGGCTCCAGAGGCACAAGCATCTGTTTACATCCATACTTATGTCCTTTTTACACAATCTCCATTGTAAACATTGTTAGCTACAGAGGCGCTCTCTGATGGTGCTGCAAGAACCATGTACGTGAAGGAAATTTTATCAGCCCTAACAGCTGAGCTAATAATTAGTAGTTTATCATCCTATCAGTCTGACTTGAAATGTTATTTAATATTACTTGCATCTTAAATAGTGGAAAGTAAGGTTTCTTTTTCCTTTCATCTAAATATTAGAATAAGAGTTATTATTCCTTAGTCATGTATTTGTCTACAAATTTGAAGGAGCCCTATGATACTGGTCTAAAGAGTTTTTTTTTTGTTTATTTTATTTTATTTTAATTTACTTTTTTTTGAGACAGAGCCTCAATCTGTCACCCTGGATAGAGTGCCGTGGCATCAAAGCTCACAGCAACCTCCAATTCCTAGGCTCAAGAGAGTCTCTTGCCTCTGCCTCCCAAGTAGCTGGGACCACAGGTACCTGCCAAAGCCTGGACATTTTTTGGTTGCAGCCATCATTGTTGTTTGGCGGGCCCGGGCTGGATTCGAACCCTCCAGCTCAGGTGTACGTGGCTGGCGCCTTAGCCTGTTGAGCCACAGGCGTCGAGCCAAGATTTTTTTTGTTTTTAAACAGCAAAGAACTGAATTTGATTCTTTTGTCTTAGCCCAGAGTAGCTGACAAGCCCAGAAGTCAGAAGATCCAGTATGGGGATTAGTTATTATTTAGCAATCACTCCCTCCTTCCTTCCTACCTTCCTGAGTGGAGGATACTTCTCTGCCCTACTGACAGTTTGTGTGAACCGTGGGATTTTAGGGTATCAACCCATGCACAGGCTTGAAATATGCTATTGTGTTGGATCTGGTCTTTTGAGCTCCTGCCTCTCACCATAAGAAGAGCACCCTCCCATAGCTGCTGCTCCAAAGAGGGTGAGAGAGGCCTGGAGCATACCAGAACTCAACCTGTGACTTAGAGACAAGAACTGTGGGACTCAGCCAAGGTCAGTTGCCACTTAGCTCACCACATAAGCATGAGCAATTAACAAACAGGTATTAATTATGGCAGTGACTTTAGGTGGTTTATTTGGTTTATCACAGCAGAGTTGACTGCTCCCCCCAGGTTCTGGTCCAGTGGCACCATGCACCATGGAACAGGGCTTTCCTCTAAGCTTCGGCTTCATCCCTGTGCCTTGCCTACCTGTCCTGTTAGGAGCACCTCAGAAGACAGTGTCTGAAAGCATTTGATACACAGTACACATTTGGATGATGCCTGGCGTCACCAATAACTAGCACCTAAAATGTGTGCCATTACTCTGCTTCCAGAAATATTCAAATACTGAAAAATATATATGAACTCTCCAATTGCTGAGCCCCATGCTGTTCTCTGTACCTATGTCTCCAGAGACAAAGTCTTTCGTCCCACCCTCGGTTCAATCAGCTATTCGGTTATGACTGTCACGTACAGGAGATGTGATTCTCCATGGAATCACTGCTCAAGGCCTTTGGCCTACCTCTTCCCTCAAGATAGTTTCCTACTCAAGGTACTGCGGTCGAGAAATGGTCTTGACATCAGAAGAGCTTCATTTCCCCTTGAAAATTTAATCATATTACAGTTTTTAGTCCTTTTCTTGACATTCTGCTAGTCTCCATCATCCCTGACGCCCTCTAGTGAAAAATATGGGAAATTCTTCAAGCACATACAAAGTACAGATAGTCTTTGCTTTGCATTGAAATGGGTTTCTAAAATTCATACAGTACTCCCCTCCACAGATCTGACTATTGGAGAGGAAACAGATTATTATACATTTTGGGGTGATTATGAAGATTTTTGACTGTTTCTTATCTCTTTTTATTTTATATCGCTGGCAACATTTATGATTTATTTCATATCAAATTCCCAGGAAGCAATGGACGTATGGGTAAAAACATCCCCTGTGTCTATGGCATCACTGCTAACCTGCCTTTATAGTACCTTCTTAATCCAGGCCTGCTGGCCGAAATGACCAATCAAGGGGAATTCACACTTGAGAAGAGACCTCTTTCCAGCTTTGAACTGGGTTCGTGACTTTTTATAGTCAGTAGGTCCTTTTGAAAGTGTTAAAAGTCAATTTCCTCCTCTGCTCAAACCCCTCCAATGATTCCTCTCACAGAGCCAATAAAATGCCAGCTCCTCATCACCTTGGCCCTTATGCTGCCTCTTGCCACTCTCCTTGTGGTCACACTTCTCCAGACCCAGTAACTGGTAATCTATATATTACCAGTCCCCTCTTGGTAGGTACGCTGCATAAGGAAATGGTATCTTCAGCACCTGCAGTACCGCCTGGCACCTGGAGATTACCCAATAAGGATCCAAGCTCATGGAGGGTATAAGCACAGTTACTGCTCAGCAAAACAGGACCACTCAGCTTCAGCGCTCACTCTCCTAGTGTGATCTCCACAATTGGAAAGTAAAGACAGTCGGCCCCTTCTACCACGTTCATGTGTTTTACTTCCTCTGGTCTATAAAGTTCACATAGTTTGTAAATTTAGCCACTGACTGGATTTTTCGCCATGTGATGACTGAGTGGCATTTATTTGTGGGAAGAACAGCAAAATCGACATCGGTTTTGGCTGATGGTGGATAGAGAGAGCCCTAAGTATCCCAAACCTTGTGTCAAAGCAGACCCAGAGGGTTTTAAGCAATCAAACCTGAGATTAAAAACCAGATATGCTTAAGAATTTTTAAAGTCCATTTTTGTAACCACTACATAGTTGCACCCCATACACTGAGACTTTGACCCACAGCATTATCATTGCTGTCAATCAATTAATCAAAAGAAAAAAAAGACAAGAAACTTTACCCTGGGGGGTAAAGTGTAAAGAGCAAGTGTGAAAGGAAATACCAGGCAGAGGACATGGTATAAATGGTAGAAATATTATTGTTCTGTAGCTACATGCTCTTAACAATTTAAAAGCACTTTTATATCGATTATGTCAGTTAGCTCAAATCTTTTTAAACATACATAGAACATAAATAAATAACAAATAATAAAGAGAATACAAAGATACATTATCTCATTAATTTCTATAGGAAATATGAGTGCTGGATGGAGCAGACATGATTTTTCTAGAAGAGCAAATAGGTTCGACATTTCTGCATTCCCCAGGTGTCCTCTCTCTGCATCTGGGGTCTGTGCAGGGCAACATCATGGCCAGAAGATGCCGTCCCATCCAGTGTTCCTGCACAGAATATACCATTCCAACAACAATTTCTGCTGCTTCCACAGCTTCTCCATCACTTCATTAAAGACTCAGGAAAACAAAGCCATCATGGCATTTTCTTAATCACTATATGAAGACATTGATATTCTACATTTAATAAGTTTCACCAGTACCCTTCTAAGATGCACCGTAGGTATGTTTAACAGTTCGACCAAAATATTTCAGATTGTATATGAAGTCAGCACATTGTGCCCCATGATTGCACTAAGGTACACAATTACGATTTAATAAAGTTGTAAAAAAAAAAAAGACTTAGAAAAAGCCAAGAGGGTGAATATACGCTAAGAGTTCAAATATTCTCAGGTCTGCAAATGACAAAAGCGGGTATTTCCCACAGTACACCCTACAGATTGTACATCTGAGACTAAACATCTGCAGAGGACATTTTGGAGCTAACCGTTTATTGGAGGCACGGGTTTAAAGGGCTTAAGAACGTGCCCAGACTTAGCAGGTGGAGGGCAGGTTCTGATATCTACAAGAAGATGTAGATCTTTTCCAATCATTTCCAACATGCCACAAAACAGAACTGAAAAGAGTGCAGCAATTCTCATAGTTCCGAGTTTGCAGGTTGGGGACCTCTCTTAAAATGAGGCACAAGCATCAGTGAGAATGCCAGGTTTACAATGGAAAGGACACGATTTACATGCTGGCTCTGCTGTGTTACGGGGGGATGAGGCCCTTAGCAGCCACACAATCTTGTTGGGCCTCACGTTCTCAGTTTCCTTGTCTGTACATGGGATGACAATATGAGGATCAAAATGTTATTGTAACTCAGATTTATTCTAAATATTACATGAGATGACAGATTCGAAACCATTGTAAATAATAAAATACAGTATCAAACATAAGGTGTTATCATCATTGTATTTTATTTTATTTCGGAAATAATTTACTTCCTCCCTCTGGAGTTAAGAAGTCTGAATCTGTTCTGGGTCCCAGAATAACCAGGAAATAGGCGGGATTAAGGAGACGTTTTCCAATTCATTACAAAGTCTTAGTACAACTAAGTCCATATTTAAATGTTGCCTTTAAAGTCAACGTGTCTGTAGGCTTAGTTTGGGGCATAGTATGTTTAAAATACCACCATTCCCCAATTGTCTTAGATGGTAAATTCTTCTGTACTTATCTTACTTTATAATTGGCAGATATTCCATTTTTATCACAATTTCAGTCTCTTGTGCCAAATATCTTTCCCTTAGAAATAACACTTTAGAAATGTTCTGTTCTCTTGCTTAATTTTGGAAAATAAAACTATGTTATTGTTTCTAAATTCCACTACTCTTGATTCTGGACTAGCAGCATTTTCCCTCCCTGAACTTTACAAGTGCCTTTCTTTTTGAACTCCTGAATAATAACCTCTCATCACATAGCTGTAGAATGGAAGGTTGTGAGAAATGAAAGGAAGTATCATACATGGAGTCCACATGTCATTT
Organism: Arctocebus calabarensis; assembly: GCA_963573935.1. NCBI lineage: Eukaryota > Metazoa > Chordata > Mammalia > Primates > Lorisidae > Arctocebus > Arctocebus calabarensis. The sequence continues at coordinate 8,222 of CAUYON010034088.1, forward strand.
CAGCGCCAAGCCATTTTATAGAAAGTTTTACTTATGGTTTTGTGTACACATTTTGTGAAATACAGAGATAAGAACTTCTCTTCACTGATGTTTTTTAATAAACTGACAGTAAAGTGTCCTTTAGAAGAAGGTCAATAAGAAATAATGATACACATTCAGTAAAACGATATTCCATGATGTAGGCTGGAAAAGAAATCGCTGAACTAAGACTCGGGGAGACTGGGACCTACTTCTACCTCTGACATGAACTTCAGGGAAGTTCTTTAACATCTCTGGACCTCAAGTCCCTCACTTCACAAGAAGAGCACCCTACTGGATGCTCCCCAGGACTTCTTGCAGCTCAAACATTCACTCTAATGGTAATGGCACAGCTAAACACCACTCACACCCTAGCTCAAGCAGCCCTAGGGAACCCCTGGACAGCAGGAAATTCCAATGCCTTCATGGAATTCTCCATCAGTCATCATTTTCTAGAATATAAAGAATTCCTAGACATTGATAAGAAAATGACACACAACACAACTGTAAATTCGGCAAAAGATACAAACAGTTCACAGAAAAGGAAATGCAAATGATCCTGAAACTTGTGAAAAGATGCTGAACCACATCATAACAGAGGAACATACTAATTAAAATTATATTGAAATTGCTTTTGTCATCAACTGATTGGCAAAATCCAAAGGTTTGGCCACACATCATAGAGTGAAGAAGCATTCTCATTTATTTCTGTTAACATAGACAACAGGTACTGTCCCTTTGGGCAACAGTTTCATGGAAATGTTCAAAATTATAATCGCCTTTATTTGTTGAGTATAAATTATGTTTGCTATGAGAAAAATAAAAATACACATTCATAATTTCTTACTTTACATAAAGGAAAGAAACATACAAGTAAGAAACTAACAAATGGGGGCCTGTGGAGGAGGGGTCAGTGGTTCTGGTGAAGGGGGGGGAAGAGGGAGACGGAATGGGGTGGAGGCTTTGTACTTTGCACTGTGCTTATTTTGCACATTGTTTGACCTTTGTCTTCCCCTGCAGCATGCAGTCTGTGAAGTCAAGAACCAGGAACCCCCCTGGACAGTTTGGCTAAGAGCCACATGAAAACACTCACAGATTTGCTTTTGTCTCAGCCTATTATTTTGTCTCCCTTTGACCTCTCTCAAACAAACTCAGAAAGCACTTACCCTCTCTGCTCTGATCCACAAACCGCAGCTTTGTCTGGACTCTCCTTCTCACCCATCAGCACCCATCCCTTACACCATCCAACATGTTATTCTTCTGGATCCTCACTACCTTCTATATATTATGTGGCTGTTGTGGTGCTTACGCAAAATATTAATAACTAAAACAGATATTCCAGGTTACACACGCTCACTAGAGGAGTCACATATGTCTGTTTCAATGTTCAATATATGTCACAGAAACAGACACGTATTGAATGTCAAATATGCACTGAGAATAGCCCCGGTCTCATGAAATTCATAATTTGTTAGCTTAGTTTACACCAAACCATAATTCTTTCCAGAATACATTTAATAAGTGCTTTTGTATGTTGATGATGGTGATAAGTTTATTTACACAAAAATAAACAAACTACTCTGTTTTCTACTCCAGACACTTGGTCCGCCAAATGACAGACTAAATTATTCTTCTCTGCATTTAACTTTCATTTCAAATCTTTTCAAAATCTCCTGTTTTATTTCCCTAGGACTTAAAATTTGAGATCTTAACACAGTGAAGGTAACTTTCTTTAAGAGCTCACAGTAGAATCATTTACAAAGGTGTGTTCTTCACTTAGACTTTATTAGAAACAAGTGGATCAGTCAGAGAAGGTTTTTTGCTTAGTTTAAAAAAAGAAAAAAATCCGTTTTAAATTTTTAAGTTTCTATAGTTTTTCAGGACATAGAAGTCATTTAGAATTTTCAATTTTCAGTAAAAGTACAAAGAGTTTTGGGGGCATCTAGTGAAGATAAAAGAATTCTCAGATCATTGTACACTTTCAGAAGAAAAATATTAAGAATAAAAAGTTTCCCAATTCAGTCATTCTTTGGGATTGATAATTGATTCCTGATGGTCCCCCTCAAGAAGAGAAGAGAGGAAAAAGAATATACTTGGCTACTCTAAGAGAAATTATTCATAGCTCATTATCCTCATCAGATAATGGACTATTAGATCTTCCATAAAATCCTTTTCAGTAATTTTATGATGAGTCTGCATTTTATAAAATATGCTTTATAACTGAGAAAAGAAAAACAACAAACAATAAGAGAATTGCTCTACAATAACTCATTTCACTGATTTTATTAAATTTCCAATTCCAAATCTTTTATCCCTCCTATAAAAATTAAACAGACCATGTTTGAGACGCTCCTGTTAAGTGTAATTATTAAAACTGAGAGTTTTATGACTGCCACCTACTGGTGATGGGAAAGAGAGAACTTTATATATATATATATAT